>VZTE01004705.1:4231449-4246041 GCA_013397775.1 Eulacestoma nigropectus
AAATCACAACAAGAAAGATAATTCATAGCTACTTGGTCTCAAGAGGTTTTAGAAATGCTGTATATTTCTGTATATTTTTGGAAATCCAGCACTAAAAATTACATTTTTCTTAACTCCTTTTCCTTTTCCCTATAAAGACTAATGTTTCATTTAGGACTTAAACTTCAGTAGTTAACATATTTTGTCCATTCATGATGAGAAAATCTCTGCTGATTTCCGACAGAGACAAGCTGAAAACCAGTCAAAGGCTGGTCAGAAGAGGGAGTAACTTTAGCCTATCACTTTGAACCATGGAATGATTTCTGAGTAACAGCAGGCAAAAATTATTATTTATGTGGCACTGTTTTTTAGCTCAAACTTTGCTTTTTTGGCCAAGCTGCAGTAGTAATAGTACAAGAAAGTGCCACAAACACAAAAAGAACATTTTTCAAATGTATTAGCTGGCCTATGGATAAAAATCTCTACCTGAACTGAAAAAAAAACTGAATCAGGTTTTATCCTGTGTTAGCCAAGATGGTGAAAATTATTTCTTGGTTCTCCTCAGAGTTTTATTCAAGTAAAACCTTCTCCTGTTGAAACCATAGATTTTACATAATAATACGTGTATAAAGCTGGTTATTCCAAAGTTTAAATCATGTTTCATATCTCTCTTACCAATGCCCTCCTCACTGCAGGGCTGTTTAAACAGGTGTGCAGACATATTGATAACAGTTTCCCCCAGGTAAGGAGATAAACAGTTTTTACCACTGCACAGGAAAGTGCTGCTTATGATTTACTATTCACCAGACAGAGCTTTCATTCTCAAGAAGTCTAATCTGCTTCACCAACTAATTCTAGGAGCTGAGAATGTCTGAGCCAGACAAACATCAGATGTTTTACAGAGAACCTCTGCGCCGCAAAAGGTAGAACAGAAGGTTTTACCTTATTAGAAGTTAAGGTTTTGCTTATTGAAAGCCAAGGAAGTCCAAAAATTGAAACCCAGACAAGGTCCCAGACACAAGCCATGTGGGGTTCTGAATTCCAGCCTCACTTTCCCTTCACCAGAAGCAAGGTTATGCCCTGCAGCTCCAGCTATAGCTGAAAATGTTCATAAAATGGTTTTTCCATTCCTATATGCTAATTCTTGTCTCAAGATAAAAATCACTGGTCAAAGTAAGAAGGAAACAGCCCCGTGCCACAGTGGCATGCACTTTGGCAGGCAGAGCACATGCGTGGGCAAGGAATAATGCCAGAGGGGCAATTCACACTTGGATCTCTCAAAAGCAAGGAGAGCACCTTAGCCCGTGCAACCTCAGGTTACAGAGGAATCTGGGAGTGTGGGGGGAAGAAGGTAAAAAGTTTTATAAGGTCTTGATGCCCTTCTTACACACGATATATATTTCTTTATAATTCAAAAATGTTTTACGGGGTCATAATGTATCCTGCCAACCTTTACCTGGTGCTTTTTGCCAACAGTGCTCCAACATCCTCCTAGATCGGACACAGATGCTGCCCTGACTTGGAGAAGACTATTTACTGAATTAGTAATTACCACATCCTACAGCACCTGAGTTTTCCTTGGAGCTCTCCCAGCCACGTCCTGCCCGTGGCCTGCCTTGCTTAGCTGGTGAAATCTGACATGTTCTTGGCCAGCAGCGCAGCAGCTTTGGCCGCGTGTCTAGAAATATTCAACCTGCAGAGAGAGCTGAGCCAGAAAAGATTTCTAAATAATTTGGCAGTTTCACTCCTCCTGTTACTGGTTCCTTCTCGTGTTCTTTTTATGCAAAGAGAAACTACACCAGACTGGCTCGGTTATTTTTGTGTGGCAGCTGGGTGGGTAGGGGAGAAAATTCAGCCTGTGGAATACAGAGCACTGATGAAAATCTGGCTCTTGGTTAACACACACAGAGGCTCCCGTATCAGATATCCTACTCCCAAGCTGCTCTCTGTAGAAAACAAGAGCTTCACCCTGGCAGAAAACAAAAAATATGCAAAAGAAATAAAATGATAATAAATAGAAGAAAGCCCCAGCCCTGAGGAGCAGCTCAGCACTGAATGAAAGGGAACGCAAGCTGCTTTACATGCTTTTCTTGTCTTCCTTCCCTCTGTTGTCATTGGTTGTTTCGTTGTTTGCAAGGCTGGAACAGAGGGGGAAAAGCTGCATGTCAAGTGCTGAAATTTCTCTTTGAAGGTCTCTTTTTCAGATGAAAAAAGGAGCTTCAGACAGAGCTCCCGAACCCCACTTCGACCTTCAAAGTTTGACTAATCCTTTGTCAGAGTGGCATTTGGCATTTAAGGCATAAAGCCCTTTTTAACACTCAGATCAGGAGCCTGTTTTCATGCCTCTTCCTAAAAGCATAACCACAGCAGACTTTCATTCATCGTAAAAGTGTGGGAAGGGGTTGTTTTGTTTGTGCTTTTATTTGCCAGCAAGGGGGCCAGGAATTCAGCTCTGTGTTCCAGGGAAAGATACAAAACCCCTAAAGGCTGAGCTAATGTGCCTGTGTTTCAGAGGGCATTGGGGTCAAAGAATACTTTGGTATGAAGGCAAGAGAGTCTGTTTGCTGTCAATACCCACTAAAGGCCTGCCACTGGGCATCCTGGGTGCTGAAATTGTGGTTGGCACATGAGCCAGTCTGGTGCAAAATCTGCAACCTTGACAGCTTTGGTATCTCACCAACCTGTCTCAGTAAGGAAGTCATGCATTTACAAGCAGTATAAATAAGAATGCAAATGAACTCATTCATAGGGTTCCTTAACTTACAGGTAGTTGGAAAACTGAAAAATATACATTGCAAAGGTGAACTTCATACAGTGAAATATGCTGACTCCTGGGATGAAACAAAGTAACCCTTTTGGAAGGCACAAACTCTTAGGAAAAGGGGTTTTTGGTTTTGTTTTGTTTTTTTTTTTTTTAAATCCTAGATTTCATTGAGAATTTGAACAGACAGCATGCCTACTCCAGTCAGATCACTGGATTTCATCCTAATACTCTTGCAAAAGCTGCTGCAAGGTCTTTTCCTGCAAGACTGCCAAGCGTGGCATATTGGGAAGCAACGTCCAGCAGACATCAGCCTCGCCTGCAACAGCAGCTTCGGGAGCCTGAATAAAGAGCAGTGGGGATGGCAGCTCTCAGCCACCATAGCTGGGGTCAGCTGGACGTAGCCTTTAACCAAAGTCCAGATCTAGACTTACATTTCAGAAATCCAGATCCATACAGGTGTTTTCTTAACCACCTTGCCAAAATATTTTCATCTAGTAAAACATGAGGGTCGTGTCCAAATAGCAGAGCAAGGATGTGATTTTGAGCGCCACCAGAGCCCCAGCTCAGCTCAAGAGGTACCCCAGAAATACACCTGAACACTGACAGGATTATGACGCAGAGACAAGGTAAGTTCCAAGGATTAAATCCCCTCTTAGGTATCTATAAAAACCTTACATAGCTATAAAATACTTCTTGTGATACCAAATAAAATATGAATAATTCCTTATCTGACTGAACAGGCCTGTACTGTTACACCTTTAATAAGTTTATAAAATCCACAGATGCAAAATGCAAGAGACATTGAGTGTGGAAGGATTCTGGATCAAAACCAGGAGAAATGTTGCAGATAAGTATTCTTCTGCAAGTGAAGAATTCACATACCTTTTTGGCATTCCAAGTGTGTGCTGTTCAGAGAAAGTACAGCCCGTTCCTACCCTACCAAACTGAAATCTATGCAAAAAGTGAGGACAATTTTTAAAAATTGAGAACAAAAGCAAGGAAGATGTGGTGGATCTCAAAGGATTTCCTTCAGGTCAGGAGTCACCTTGGAGGTCAGATTTAACAGGAACTTTTTGGTCTGAAATATAGACCATAACATATTTTTGGATGAAAACAACAAACGTGAACCTTCACCCACAGCTGAAACCAAATGCAAAATCAATCTTTGATGAATTTGAAAGTTAAGAAGTTAAGGGACTGAATCCATGCACCATGGAATATCTGGCAGCCACACTGAACACCAAGGAAGCTGCTGTTAGAAAGAGTCTTTTGTCATTTTCTGTCTGTCCTGTAGCAGCTGTACCTTGCACTGAGGCTTTTCTGTGCCTTTAGCTACAACTCCACATACAGGCCAGTGAATCAACTAAGTAACAACACCTCTCCAGTGATCTTAGCTCCCAAATAAAGGTATTAAAGGTAAGAAAAATCCATGTATTTTGATAAAAGATCCACATGAAAATCGATCCGTAGAGTCTTTAAAATGACACCACCACAAGAACTCTCTCTTCCTAAGCTGCCAATCTGGAAGCTGCAATCAGAGAACATCTTAGGGAGAAGATCAGAGTAGACAAAGTCTCTTTTTCTTGAAATGAGTGATTACAAGTGACACACTCAAGCAATAGACCCCCAAGCAATGTTTGTTTGTGTGGTGGTTTTTTTTCCTAGGTTAAAACTTGTGTCTAAGATGAAACTCTTCTGCATTCGGTTAAACTCAGGAAAGTCTACACCACCACCATGTAATGGCTTCAATATTTACAATGCCAATAGAATTTCCAAAAATTATTGTAGTAAATGCAGGATTCTCCATCCACCCCTTTTAAAATTATTTTCAAACTTTCACTCACACACTTACAAAACAGGCTGACTTATCTTTCACATCTGCTTGGGAATAGAGAGAAGAAAAGGGTTGCAACATCCTATGGCCGAGCATAAGAGAAGCACAGGATTGATAAGAAATTTTGTAAGCCATTAAAAATTCACTGCTACGAAAAACTAACCCTTGATGAACAGGTATTTCAAGTTCCCCATCTGTCTGCATGGAATATGAGACACACAACACCCTCCTTGTTCCTTCAAAGAAAATAATTCCTGCAGAAAAGTCTGCACCTACGCAATCACAGGGGCAAATGACCACATACAGCTGTAGAAAATCTACTCAGAACTCCATTCAATACAAACTGCAAGCACACAGGAAATAAAGGCAGGAGTAAGTAAAGTCAAGAGAAGAAAAGGAAAAAGCCAAATTTCTCACTCACTCTTGCTATCTCAGTCTAAGAAAGCTCTGTTAGCAATTACTACTAATCCAAATTATTCTTACACAAATCTCACTGAAGTATGAAACACAAGATAAATGTAAGGGCAGAGATTCTCCCAGCCAATCACACAGTTTGGGAATTCTCTTGCAATAGGTGGATCTAATCTAAGACTACATGGTAACTTTGCAAACTGTGGCCAAAAAGATAACACAGTTTATTTTGCTTTAAACCATCATGAATATGCTTAATGAGCAATGAAATCTAATCTTCCAAGCTTTAGAAATATTATATTATGTACATATATTATGAACACATCCAGGAGCAAGGGAGGCAGATATTTATATAATTATAAAATAGAGTAATTCAACCAGTCACCACCAGACCAGCCATGCCGACTGAGCAAAGCCTCCTAAAGCAAGGCTTCCACCAGGACAAACACACAAGGAATAAAATTCCTCAGTACAGTACAAGCTCTCACTCCCTAGAACAAAACAATTTACAAGGTATCATTTAGTGTTACAGACAATCATGAGTAAAATAATTCTATTTCCTTTCAGGGTGTGAACACAAATCTTGAAGCGACCCATCAATTCCAAGACAGAAGAAAAACTCTCTTAACTTTGCATTTACAAACTCTGCATGATTTGAAATTGAAGAAATGACCAGGGATTCTTTTGCCTGTAGCACTGTTAGTTTCCCCCACACAGGCATAAATGATGCTCATCAATAGAACTGAGATATTTCTGAGTATAAAAAAGCAACATAAACTGCACTTACTAGGTCTCCTCCGGTTCCTATTTAATTTCTTTTGTCTAATGTAAACTCACTGGGCTATGACTAACAGCTAACATATAATTTCTAATTGTATGGCATTATGTTATGTTAGTACAAAAACATTATCAGAGCCAAGAGAGAGACAGAAGCAGATCGTTCAGTCTTACTGGGAGTAGACAGGAATGGAAAAATACCATCAGTATCAACTGCATTTGTCAAGGAAGCAGATTAAAAGCCAGCTTTAATGGGAAAAAAATTTCCTACGTTTTGCTTTTCTTCTTTTTAGATCATAGAACTGTTACATTAAGAAACCAAAATATGTTCAGCTTTTCAAGGGCTTATGAAAAAGCAATTGGGTGATACAGGACATTGCTATTTTATTCTTTGGAAGATGTTCTGTATATTTCTATAGAAATGGCCTAAAGCTTTAGAGAGATGTAAAGCCTGAAGCCACATGATTGGCCATAGAATCCATTCTTGTTGCAGAATTATGTTCAGATTTACATTTGAAAGAATTATGAGCCAGAGTCTCTGCAAAAAAAAAGAAGGAAAAAAAAATTATTTACACCCTGTAGAGATTTCCCTCCCTGGGGAATAAACCAAAGGAACATAAATCGAGAGCAAGGCCATGTAGAAGTACACTCCTGAGCCTGCAGATAGCCTGCAACAATAGCTGCAAGAGCTGCCATCAGCCCACATCCTCCTGTGCTAATCACGAGTTCAACACGGACAAATTACATGGCAAATGTGACAGCACCATCTTTGTTTGTTTAGGGCTGGCTGTATGTGATGCTCCTCTGAGAAGCTAAGGCTGGGCACCTTGTCCCACAAAACCCAGCCTTGGGCCAGGGAAACCAGCATGGGAGAGGACCCCAGTCCTATCAGACACTGAGGGTGCCCAGTCCCTGGAGCTCAGAGAGGGAGGGATGGAGAGAATGAGACCCATAAACAAGCAAGAGCCTGTGCAGGAACAAAGACAGGGACAAAGCTGAGAGGAGCAGGGAGAGATCCACGACAGGGTTCCTGAAGGGGGATGGATGGAATTAGTTTAAATAGGTACTTAAAAAGCACTGCCTTGACCTTGTTGTCACACAGAAAGCAAATGAATTGCTGAAATCAGAGCAAATCTGAAAAAGATCTATCTGCGTGAGAGAGGGAAGAAAGAGGAGGATTTGTTTATGTTGTCCTTAGTTTAGTCTGTCTTAACCCAAGTCAAATCTGTTGATCTGAATTTTTGCTGTTTTAAAGCATCTATATACTTTCTTAGCTTGTGATCCAATAAAACACATCTTTTGCAACTTAAAATGTTTTTCTGAAGAGCTCACTTTAAGGAAGAGGTACAGCCAGGCCCACCTGAGAGCTCTGGCAAGCTTGGGGTCCTGTTCAAGTAACACACATTGCCAATGGCTGCTGCACCGGGGTGGATGTCAGATAAAGTTTCATGAAGACACTGTTTGATCAAACAAAACCCGAACAGTCTATTCAGTCTGTAACCATTTAGGCATCTGGTAGAGTTCCAGGAGCTAAGAAGAAACTGCAAGGAGTGCAGGCAGAGAGTCGTGGTGCTGAATTAGGAATATTGGGTTTACTTCCAGCTCTCAAGAGAACCCACTGCATGATCACAGCCTGCAACAGAACCCCTGGCAGGTCACCCCACGTTCCTGTGCTTGTGCTTCCCTCCTCACACAGCCTATCAAGCCCATTCGTTGCAGCTGCAAACTCTTCAGGACAGCATTTATGCCTTGTTATGTATTTGTTCAGGGCTTAACATAAGAAAGCTCTGGTCTCAGCTGGGGAATCCTCACAACAGCAGAGTGCAATCACTGGGCCTGTGCTCTCCCTCGGCACAGGCCAAACACCACTCACAAACCTGTACAAATCTGCTCTATTATTCCACTCCATTATTTTTTTTTTTCAGCCAGGAATCCCACATTAACCAAAAAGAAATCCTAAAACTCCATCCACCTGACCTTTAATGTCATTGTCACCCAGCATGCACCTGGCAGCACCCAATCAAAACCTTCCAGGGCACCGTAACCTTGATGCTATTGACCAGCATTGCTCTGATTTAAATTTCAAACAGCCTGCAATTTTGATTCTTTTTTCCCCCAGCTCTGAAAGCAAACATTATGGATTTTATAGGGAAGAAGGCCCCGGCCACACACTTGATTCGCACAAACTTCGCATACGTGAAAAGGCAGTCAATACAAACAGAATTCATTTTAATTAACCTTAATATGCTGATGAAAATGGTGGAGAGTTTTCATGAGCAAATAAGTAGAGCCACGTACACAAAAATATCTGCTTTGTTAATTACACACACACACATCCAATAATGCAGTCATGGTTAATTATAGTCCTTGTTTCCAAACTTACATTGCTACAATCAAGCTGAGGGGCTGCTTCAGTCAACGAGCATGTGGCCTTTTTGGGGGTAGGTGGAGTAGAACCTGGTGCTGAGATTTTGATCTTGTCAAAGATCTTCAATTTTCCATCTCATCATGGAACTACTAGTGCCCGTTTGGGATAGGAAGAAACTTATTGTGCTTCCCCAGCCTTGAAATGCCACTGGAAAAATTCTCCTAGATCAGAAGCAGGCTCAACTGCAGCATCTCTTCAATAAGTCTAAGGAGTTCCAAGCAGCCACACAAAATCAGGAGCAACTACTGAAAAAAGTGGTTATGCTGATGAAGAACCAGGAAAAGAGGCAATCAAGAAACCAGTCTATGAAACTCCTGTATGCAAAGAGAAGGCAAATACCAGCAAGTGACCTAAGATCCCTCTTACTCAACTTAAACCTGTGCAGACAGTCAGAATTAGTGAGGTCTGGGTACAGAATCTCTTAATGGACATTCTCTAAGAGAAGAAGAGGGCACTTCCGAAGAAGGCATCACACCATGGTGATTTCCTTGTTCATTGCTGCAAAAATTTCTAACCAAAGCAGACACTGAAGCACAAACAGGTCCTAAGGTTCCCCAACCTTTATAAAAACCAAAGCCAAATAATTTTAAACATCTGCATTTCAAATGTGTCTCTGCCTCCATGAGGAACAGCTCTCCCTCTAAGGCTTACCTGGGCCCAGCCAAAAGAGTCCAAAACGAGCCTTGTGTGGAAAGGGGGAAGGAGTCCAGAACTTGAATGAAAATCTTTTGCAATTGTTTTTGGAAATATGTAGGGCCTCAGTCTGAAAACTTGCTATGAAATATCTGTGTATCAGCCAAATTTCTGGCTAGGGCTGAGACTTTTTTAGTGATTTCCCAAAAAGCAGAATACAGGAAAGGGGGAAAAAACTGTTCTCCTAGGTTTCCTCAGCGCTCTTATCTTATCAGCACAGTGAACATGCGCTGCACAAAGAAAGCAGATCCAAGACACAAACCCGGGTATTTAATGTTTGTTCAGTTAAAAGAAAAATATTGCCAAACCAATGGATTCAAGAATAATAGAGTTATGCCCTGAAAATCATGAGATTTGAGACTCGTTCTCTTTGTTTTCTATTTTTTAATCTTCCAGGGTGCTTTTGAGTTACATATCTACATTTGAGAGCCTGCAGGCCAGGAATTTATTTAAGACGCAGCTAAGAATCTCATTAATAACATGAATCCAGGAACTGGGCTTTGAAGAAGATATACAGGTACTGCAGAATTTAAAGTCATGACAAGTGGCACCAGTGCATGCAATATCAATATCTTGTTAATGGACCCATAATTGGTTAATGAGCTGAAGAACACAACAATAATAGAAAAAAAGGATCAGAAACGTGGCTGCTAAGACTTATAACAAGTTATTTAGAGTCACATCCAGTTTATTTACATGATGGTGGACTGGCCTAATTCTAATATCACAAGGAATAAGGTAGGTAAATGCTTTATGATATACCTTGATTTGCATCTTTATAACCAAGCAAATAGGAGACTAAACAGACACTTCTGTAGTTAAGCCAAATAAGATGTGTTCTTAAGACTGTACACCAAACCCCTACTTAATTTTTTAGGGAGATAATTATACATAATGCCATTGATAGTTATCATTTCATCATGTCCAAAATCTAGGTGGTGTTAGAGTTAGGCTGTTAAGATTCTAACAGCTGAGGATAGACAAGCGTGTTATAAAATGAATTTGGCAAAGCTTCAAAACAAACCAGTGCTGAGAAGGAACAGACTGAAACTCCCTTCTTGCAGTATCTTCTTCGTGTTTGGAACATATCTGACATATTTCAAGTATATTTTCATTAGATGCATCACCTGACCTGTATAAACACTGCTGCCATCTGCCCTCCTCCCTGAAATTATTGACCAAACTTGGAAAGTGTAGGAAATAGCACTGCCAAAATTCAGACTTCAGACTAAAAGATGCATATAATTGTGCCTTCAGTAGTCTGCCTGATGCTGAAAATCAGTACTGCAAACAGCCTGACTTTTCTGCAGAAACTTTAATGTGGAAGTTCACGAGCACAAATACGGAAAGTAAATTCCGGTCCTTGCAGCAACATTTCCCTCTATTTATACCTTAATAAATGCATTATGGAAATAAACATTTACCTGACACTTGTCCTTAATAGAGGTTCTCTCCTTTTAAATTGATTGAGAGCTTTAGAGTAAAGGAAAAAAAGCACAGGGGGATGTTGAGCAGTGAAAGTTTGGAGTTTAATGAACAAAGCCACTTATTCCCTCTCAAAGGCAGAGGGAGGCAGAGAGGGAGATGAAAGCTCTTGTTTCATTTTATGTGCAAAACAGAACAGACATCTCCCATAGACATGCTAATGAAACATCGATTTGCTGGGGTGACGTCTCTTACCACAGGGCTCTCCACCTTGGACTTCCAGGAGAAACGATTCACAATTAATTAACTGCTTTCACAGATTATCTAAAATCTAACTTGGGCTCAACCCCACTTCATGATAATGTTGGTTTTGTTAATATGCAGATCAATGGACATATATATATATATATATATATATATATATATGAAGATATATTGCAAACTTTTATATACATACAAACCTATAATATATTACATACAACATATAAAAATAGATTATATATAACATATCAAATGTACATGTATTCGTAGCCATATAATTCCCCTTCTGTAAACTCATACACAATTTTCTGCCATCAGCTCAGCAATCCCATGGGAGACTTCCACAAACTCCCAGCACTTCAGGACAATTCCTGACCAACTCACCCAATCTCCTTTTTCCCACAAGTTAATATCAAACCAATACCCTGGTACATGTTAATAAACATTCCTCCCCACTGTCCTAATCACTGCTTTAGTGGCTTTTCTCAGGCACAGAAAAGAGATTGGCACTCATCTCTTAATAATAATAACAACAGCAATAACAACAATAAACCTATTTAGGGGGAGATATAAATATTCAAACAGAAATACTTGGGATTTTGTTTATTTGCTTTTAGAAAATAGAAAGAGGAAAAGTAATTGCAAAATTCTCTTTCAGTTCAAAAAAATTTACACACACTCCACAGATTGTTTTGCTGTATATGGACTATATGGCAGAGACCTGTGAAACACTACATATCCCATATCACAGGGGTTTAATCTCATTTATTCTGTGCCTAACAGATCCTCAATCCAGGATGGTAGCCTGGTTGTCCAAAGGAGGTTTGATTCACTACATGAAATTCTACCACAAAGATGGGTTTCCCCAC
Source organism: Eulacestoma nigropectus (assembly GCA_013397775.1). NCBI lineage: Eukaryota > Metazoa > Chordata > Aves > Passeriformes > Eulacestoma > Eulacestoma nigropectus. The sequence continues at coordinate 4,242,891 of VZTE01004705.1, forward strand.
ATTTGTGGGAACCCTTCTGTAAAGAGCTCAAAATAGAGCAGCAGGGCAGCTTCGTGACTGGTTTATTAGTCAATACTGGAAGTGGCAAAAAAGGTAGCTCAGAAGGGCAGCAAGTGCTATATTTTCAATTGGAATGCCCATAAATGCTGGTAAAAGTTCATTTTCCCTTAAAATTTGTAAGGAAATTAAGGAAAGAAATTCTGTGGATATTGTCTTCCCAAGCTTTTCTTGTTCTGGTTGAAAAACAATGGTTTGGGAAATAAGAAAAATGGATGGATTATTTTTATAACCCAAGCATTTAATTTTCAGCAATAGGAACTCCTAAAAGTTCCAGAAGTGGATATTTCTTTCTTATTTAAGTAAAAAACCCCCTTTTCCTTAAATCCCAATTGTTAATGCTGTGTTTAAGGTCCTGTGGCAGGGCCTTAAAAAATTGTGCTATATTTAAATTTTCTTTAAGGGATTTTAACCAGGCTCTCAGTGACTTTACTCTTTTTTTCTTCTGCGATGTTCAACAGAATTATGAATATGATAGAAGAACTAATTATTTGGGGGTTTTTGATTTAAAATAAAAACTAAAATTGCTTTCAAGTAACATATCTAGAGGATCAAAGGCCTACGGAACAGCAAGACCATAAATAATGTTCAACCTTCTACTCTTTAAAGATTTTAACTGGAAAATTTGAAATAAATCTCTAACTGTACACACATTCCCTCTCTCCTTCCTCCATGAATACCATTAGCGTAAATTTCAAGCAAGGCTCACCTTCACAACAGCTATTATTGACATGGGGTAGATGATCAATACGCAACAGACTTGAAGCTCATTTTCAGAAACTGATAAAAGTTCAAACCCCAGAGGGGTGAGACGATTTACAGCAGAGGTTAAAGCTATGCATTCGACTTTCTCCAAAGTGAGGGTTTTCCAGATGCTTCCAAATATTTATTTTTTCCCTAAATGCCTTTAATTTTGAATACAAATGTATTTACCTTCTTGGAATTCACAGTCAGAGTAGAAATTAATTTTGCTGTGAATATCTATCAAGCAGGTAATAGCACACAAGTTCCTTTGTGTGACAAATGCAAGAATCATGAAGCTGGATCTTACTGGGACCTACTCAGTATCTCCCAAACCCATCCCCAGGGCCAAGTTGTCCTATTCCACTCATTCCTGGCTGGAATTTATTCCACACCATCCTGCGCTGGCACCGGTGTTCGTCCTGGCCCACTCCCCACAAGGATCCTGGGGAGTGCTGAGATGGAGCTGAGGTCCAGCAGCCTTCCCATCTCAGGTCCCATTTCTAGGGGTTCATCAGCTAATAATGAGACAATGATATTTGATACATTCATGAAGTACATAGAAACAGCATGGAAAACAGCAGCCATCAACATCCTGTAGAGCTGGGGTTATGCAGTATTTTGTCCCAAAAAAGATGAATGGAAAAGGCACCTTCTCCACTGAAGCAGAGCAGAGACGGTAACAAACCTCCCCATGAGCAATGGGCTTCCCTTCCTAATTCATTGCAACTTCTCACCCGCCCTCATCGCCTTTCCCCAAGGTGGCACTCCCTCATCAGGAGGCAAAAGGAGCAGGAGGTTAAACATGGCTTTCCTTCCCAGGTCATCACTAAAGAGGGGCCTCAGTAATGAAGTGCTCTGGCTGAAATAATAAAAGAAAGGCCAGTACAGAACTCTTGTGAGTCCTGGCCCAGTTCAAACCCTGATGTTGATGTTGTTATTTAAAAGCACCGCAAAGCAGGTAAGGCAATCCCACGTCCATCACAGCAGTCAGAGGTCATTTCATACTGTATGCTTTTAATTATTTCATTGACACCCTTGGACTTGATAACTGCCTGAATTTTCCTGTCAACACTTTAATCCTTGATTTGCTTCATTAAATTGCTTTTTTTTCTCCACCCACACCCCAACCATTTTTTTGGCTTCTAATTCCCTGCCTGCCCCACTCTGTTTTAAATTACACGCTCATTTCAGAATACTTGGACTATTTATCTAGGAGGCAAATTTCAGAGTCATCTGAAATTAATTTCCCAACCCCAAAGATCCTGGGTACCAGCTTCCAATTCAGCCATGGAATTTCCTGACGGTGCTGCGTGGTTCGGGTTTCTCCACACCTCCAGAGAGCCACCCCAGCAGCTGCGAGGCTGAAATGTGCCCTCGCTCCTGCTTCCGTTCCTGCCCCACTCATCTTTTCAGCAGCAACATAAAATCTGCTTTAATGAATTTTTAGATATTAGTATCATGTAAGGGATATAATTTTTAAGGTTGAATCTAATCCTGGGATGTGGAAGTGTTTCAAACAGCTGAGGGATACACAGCGCTCAACATAAAATTCAGCCTGGAAAGTTGTTGCTAATTGTTTTGCCGAGTTCATTAACAGGCATCAGCTTCCCTGTATGTCCAGCAACACAAGTTTTAGAAATATCAGTTGCCTCAGGTGATTTCACCCGGACTTTGGGCACCCCCACCATCTCTAATGTTAGGGCTGTGGCCAAAAGTAAAATCATTTCGCAAATTCCAAACATAAAATGAAAACCTCCTGCCATGAGAAATCTTGAATTCTATTTTGCATGTCTGAAGAGTCCAATCTGATGGCAGAAATTTGAAATTCCCTGTTGTTTTGTTAAGTATATTAAAATGAGTTTCAAGTGTAAGAGACGTTATGGCTTTTCAATGGTTACAATTTTTTCAGGCAAAATTATTTTTCTTTAAAATTATTTGTTTATGTTAAATCATTTGTGATATTAGGCTTAACACATTTCTCATTTGAAGATGGACACTTTTCAAAAAATGCCATAATTAATTTTTTTTTGGACAAAACCTTCAATGACAGTTACCCTCAAAAGCTTGTAAGACTTTTGGAAATGTTTCCACCTATAACTTGTTGGAGAACTCAATGTTATTTTGGGAATAAGGATAGCGAATACTATGATTTTGTAATATCAGACCAACACATAAACTTTTATTTCCTGGTATTTTACCGTGACTGAAAGAGTTTTTACTTTTTCTACCAGAAATTAGAGTTTTCCAACAACTTTTTAATTATTGCATTTTCAGTATTTTCTGTGAGAAAATTACTCTAATCTGGTCCTGAAGTCACTTCAGTGCCAAAAAAAAAAAAAAAAAAAAAAAA
>VZTE01004705.1:4246074-4291825 GCA_013397775.1 Eulacestoma nigropectus
AAAAAAAAAAAAACATTAAAAAAAAGAGAAAGTTACATTATAGCCCTTAAGAAAGGGGTTTTTATACATCTAAGACTGAAGGTTCTCTTACAGCAAAGCTCCCAAGAGTCACCTAATCATAGCTGACAGTTGAAATCAATCATGTCATGCTGCAGGATATTTATCAGAAACCTGACGTTACCCTGTTTGATCCACACCTGCCAATGGACAATGTAATACTGCTGTAACCACCCTTAAAGGAAGTCTGTGGAGCCTGGCACCCCCAAATCCCCTTTCACTGACAGGAAAATCAGCTAATTTTGGGGGTTGGGATTTTTCCTCAGCTGACACCTTGCTCCGCTGCTCCAGGAGGACTCGCTGCGGGGCAGGTGGAACCTGCTGAACAGCTCCTGTGGGCAGATGTGGTGCAGCTGCACTCAGGCCACACCAAAGCCTTTTCTCCCTCCATCCAAAGAAAGGAGTCTGCCCACAAATAGGTCAATGGAAGTGGTAACACTGTGCTGGGAAGCACTGATGTCTTGAGTACAAGGGACACACAAAGTGGAGGTTCATCACCAGACCTCCAACATGGGTCACTCACCTCCCAACACCCTGTCCCATATGCACTTTGCTGCCCAAAAGTCACACTGCCGTGCTGGATCTTCATCCTATAGCGGGAAATGTTGGTATTCTGAGGGCAGGAACAGCTAAAAGAGCTTCCTGGAAACTCCAGTGTCAGACTGCTCTGGGAAATGAGTGGCAACATAGCCACTATGGATGAGAGAGCAGTAGGAGAGCATAACACCAGGTCCAACTATACATTGCAAGAGAGGCAGTTTCTCAGAGATCTAATATCAGCACTTCCCCATGGATAAAGGGATTTAATTGAGTTATACTACCATAAGAGGTTGGTTGGTTGGTTTGTGTGGGGTCATATGCTGTTTGCTTGTTTGAAGGCAGGCAGCCGGCAATGGCATTCAGACTGTGCTTCCTTGGATCTCAGCTCTAAAAGGATTTCTCTCTCTGCAGATTACCCAGTATAAAAGATAGAATCTGAACCCAAAGAAGACAAAATGGAAAAAGCTGTCAAAGGTTCTAGTAAGGACGTTGTGAAAATCTTACAATAAATTTAAAGTGCAGCCACTTGAGCTCAGAATTAAGTCCATGTTCCATGAACAGTCTTCTACACGGCAAAAAAGTTCATCTATTAGGGAAACAAATAAAATATGAAACATATTCAGGGGAGGCCAGTTAAAAAGCGAGCACAGAGGCTGAGGGTGGTTGCAAAACCACCTCTCCATAAAGCTGAGCTACTGAAGTCAATCACTCCAGAGCTGAGTCCTTAGAACTCAGCTGAACACGAGATTCACAAAGCTCACAGCATTGATAAAACAGTACTGAAAAAAAAGGTGGAAGAGGTGAGGTCCATTTCATTCTTCCTTAAACTGTTTCTATTACATTTATTTAAACAAACTGAAATTTCACCCTGGCAGCTGCATATTCAGCTGCTGTGGCAGCCCAGGCATGCACAGCCCAGCTTCTTCATGGGGAGGTTTTTGTGGCAAACTCTGCTTTCCAATGAAGGATCCACCATTTCCACTTGACAAAGGTGGGCTGTGGGATGTACAGATGAAATGGAACCCACAGCAAAATCATGGTGCTTTGATGTAAAACATGTAGGCCAGGCAGCCTGGCATCAGCTGACAAAACCAGCAGCAGATTGGTTGGGTGTCTAAATCCCACCCTAAAATACCCCAAGGAAAGAAGAAAGCAAGTTGAAATAAAATGACACTTTGGTAGTCATTACCAAATACTTTGAACAGCTGGAGCTCCTAAGTACATCCCCACCTCTTTAGAAGGGCTGAAAAGCCATAATTTAAGGAAAAATATACTGCACGTAATAACTGCACGTTAAAGGGTGGACGAGAGAGAGAATCCATGTCTACCTTGATGCCCTGGTGAACAAAACCTGATTGAGACCTCCACGTGTTTTCCATCTGCCAGGTCTCAGCTAGGTATTTCTGGAGGGTTTGGTTTTCAGGGGGTTTTTTGAGGGAGGGAAGAACTCCTAAAACATTTTTTTAACACTTAATTTCTTCCCGTTACCATTTTCATAAACAAAGGTTAGAAGCAGTAAAGGGCAAAAATCTTCAAATGTTTCTAAAGCCTTTAAATGCTAGCAGTAATCACTGCCACACTTATGTGAAAAAATAATGCCAACTTTCAGGGGTTTTGGTATCAATGATCACATTTTTCTCTGCCGTAAGGCTGATCCTGAAAGGTTCTGAAGAGACAAGAGCCCCACTGCATTGAATTAAGATTGTGGCCAATTTAACAAAACATTTAATACCTCCAAGGCCTCAGCTTTTCAAGAAAATTAGGTACATTGCAGCACAGGTGCACTAGGGGCATAATTATGTTTCCCTTGATCAATCAACTGGAGCATATAAAACTCTACAAAAAATTATCTTTACATCCAGCTCACTTGCATTTATCCTAGCAGGACACATTAACTCTTACACATCACTGGTTAAACCACCTCCGTTGCTCCTGGATCAGAACTGGCTCCCAGCCAGCTGGGGCAAAGCACAGGTTGAGAAGTTCAAACTTATCTCCTTCCCTTCAACTAGCGCTACCCTTCAGCAATTATTATCTCCTAAAGAACAAGGCAAATCTGCCCTGCAGCTTTTTCCTCCAACTATTCCTGCTTGAAAAGAGACTCAGCTGAGTGAATGAAAGGAAACTGAGGCCACTGGTAAAAATCTGTCCTCAAGCAGCCACTCCACGTATAAACACTGCAAAGAACCAGCTGGCATTACAACCAACAAGTGACTCACATGGCTCCATGCTTCACGGCTACATTCAAGATTTCAAGAACAGTTGGATGTTAAACCCAGATTAGCGAAGACGACCAGTCATTTCCCCTCTGCAACAAAATCCTTATGCAATTAATTAGAAAAGCATTTTTCCAAAATTGACACATCCAACACAAAGACTGCAGGGAAGGTGAATTCTTCCCCAGTAACCCAGAAGCAAATCACAGGCTGTAACTGTGGATATTTGAGTCCTTGCCTTGAGTGTGTGTGAGAAAAGCCAGTAAACCAGCACATGCTCACCCTGTTGCTAAATCAAAGGCTCATGAGAAGGGCAGGGCTGGAGTTTTGCCACACTCCAACAAGAAAACAACTGCAGCAGCTGCCACAACATCAGTGAGGATGGACACCAGACAACCCTACCACCAGCACATGTGACAGAGGGCCAAGCAACTTGCTTTAAAGATGTGATTATATTCAAGCCCAGAGGAGATGGAGAGTCCTGTATCTCAGCTCTGTGTTCATCTACCTCTTTCTATATGAAAAACTAAAAATTAACACCCAAAAGATATTCTGAAAAGACCTCAGTGAATCAAAACATGTCCACAAGGTACGGGTTTTGTTCTTAGGATTATGAAGGAAATTACAAATATAAAACCACCATTATAATACACCATCATGCAACTGACATCACTTCATGGGCTTTCCAATTGTTAAAGCAAAAAATCAGATTGTTCAAAGATTTCTCCAGTCTTAGCTTTGGAAAACCCACACTTTTCTTCTTCAACTTGCTCTCCACATGTGGACTCAGGAAAGAAGGGACTTTACACCTCATGTTCTCTTTTCTTTCTTTCTCTCACTTTGTTCCAATCCACCTCCCCCAAAGCGGCACTTACCACAGTGACAAATGAAGCAATAAGAAGGTTAGTCATTTAACTCCTTGCATCCTACTTAAAAACCACCCTAATTACTGTGTAATGGGTCCACAGAGGCAGAAGAGTCTGGGTGAAATCTACCCGGAGGGCACTGGTATAGTTCATCTGTCCATTCCCTAATAGCACTCTAAAGTTCACCCTTATAAACATGTCACCTAGCCTATAATTAAGTGACTGGTCATTAGGTAACATATGTGGTACCTGTGGGTCACATATCAGTCAGCTGGTGATGGATCTTCATCCAGGAGCTGTGCAGGAGCAGCTCCAGAGCTCTCTGTCACCGTGGCAGCTCTCTCCAGACACAGCACCCTCACATAAGAGCTTGTGTGGGTGGGTTTTTTTAAGCAATAAACTCTGTGTTTGTGAAGGGTGAGACCCTGAGGGGAGTAGAGAGTGGAAGGACTGTCACAGCTCAGCCTCAGCCCAGCAGCATGATGAAAAGCTCTGTTTTTCCTTTATATTCTGCAGGCATACTGGTTCCTAAAGCACCCTTCAAACTTTGCTGACAGGTGAATTTCCCATTCACGCTCTGTATGAGTCAAGATTGCTAATTAATATACTTTTATAAACTACAAGAGGACATCCTCTTCCCTGGTCATATTTTAAAATAAATAAATCAATATCAAGTTATGTTTTTTAACTCCTCCTTCAGCTTTCATGGTCGTGCAAGGACAAGATGGACAGAGAGGAAAAGCACAAGCCAGTTTTGTCTTTGATTTTATCAAGGAAACAGGAAGAGTCTAGAAGCTACAGCTGAACAAACTCACACATAACTGAATGAACCACACACCCAGGCTGATCTGGCCATTCACCAATGTGGGCAAAAAGACAGATAAAAACAACCAGGTCCATTGAACCCCCTCCCCATCTCACACTGCGCAATGAGGGGCTTGATCAAGGGCGATGTCAGAAGAAGTGCAGGACATTTGAGTTAAGTTTTGTCTCAGGCTGCACAAGAGCACCAGTTTCCAGCAGCTTTTGTTGCCCCCAAGAGATAGAAAAGGACAGATCACATGAAGTCTTGAAGTTCAGACTAGAGTCCTAGTAACCCTCAGGCTCATACCTCTTACAAAATTATTCAGTTGCTTCATAATTTAGAAGTTCTCTGAACTGGCAAGAGAAAGAAAATTAATTTCCTTGAGGAAGGCGGAGAGGTGGGCAACCAATTTTATCTGGCTACAAGAGGACTGTACCCCTTCCCCTGCATTGCAGACACTCTTTTCAAAGAATTTACTGTTACCTTCTGCATTCTTGGATTCAAAAATGCAATGAAGAGCTGGACCACACAGATTTCCAGATGGTAAATGAGATTTGAGCTAAGCTTTTCTGAGTAAGTAAATTATATAGGAAATGGGGAAAAAAAAAAAAAAAGGAAAAAAAATCTCATGCCCACAGCGTTTAAAGGTTTATAATTGCTAGTTATTATCTGCAAGGAGTGTGCCCAAAGCCATGATCCTATGGCCAATAAAACAAGACAAGACCTTGAGATCAGCCCTCTGACCTCAAGTGATGAAATATACCTTAATTCCCACAAATATCAACCTCCCCTGATGTCTTTTCTGGCAATGCACCTCTGTTTGATGTTCACAGCAAAACACTTGGGCCCCCCAGAGTTTTGGTAGGACAGGAAATATAAGATTTGGCAAAAGAATTACATTGGCCAATTAATTCCAAGAACAAAATTCCAAGCCCAAGAACAGGCATAGCTCCATCAGTGACTAATTTAACCCACTGTATTTAGAGATATAATTAGGTGTAACTGGACACACACATCACTGTTTTCATTATTTACAAAATGAAGAGAAAATTGGCATTTTGACTTAAAATCACATTGGAGAGGTACAGACATGCACAGATTTTGCCCCCCCTTGGAATTTTATTGCTTTAAATTCTGCAGTCAATAAGGGGATGAAATCTAAAGAAAAACATTGTTCTTTTGCATATTTTGTAGAGAAAATGCCTGCCCCTCTGGCCAAGATGAGAATTTATATCCCTAGACTTGCACTCCTTACCAGGCTGCCCACCCCTCATGTTTTTACTGCATTTCAGTCAAAACTTCTTCATAACCAGATCCATCAATTTCTGTTTTCTTCCCACCAAGAGAACATCATGCTGCTTTTGTACTCTCATGTTTTGCATATTTCACCATATTCTCAGGTTCTTTAGTCAAAGACAAGTTGAGCCAAGGAGAGTGACATCGAACAATATCTACAAACACGATTTGTAATTTTAGCCTCAAGCTCAGGAAATACATGGCTTAAAGCTGCTGTCTAGGAAGGCTCACGCAAGGATTTCTTCTCCCTGGTATATCTTATATTATGTCAATACCATAATTTGAAATGCTGTTTGCAAACAGCAGAGACAACTCTTTTATTCCAAGCTATCCCGTAAAGAATTCAAACCTTTCTACACAGGGGGTCTTTTACTCTACAAGGCAGCTCTGGGTCTCGTATCAATCACCCAGTGATGGATGGGCATCCCATGCCAGGGTCATGTGCACCTCCACTGCTTATTGAACTGCAGCACCTCATCCTCCCCGGATACTGACGGCTGATCTATATGATTCAGCTCCAATCGAAACTGTGATTTTTCACTGTTAAGGACTCCTCCATTTGACGTGTTTCCACTGAGACTCTAAGGGATCAAAATGGTGCACAGAAAAACAGCCCTCAAATGAGGGGATTAGCTGACTACTGTGTGCTTGCACCACAACTCTCTGCACCACATAAAATCGTAAAGTGGCCCCCATCTAAAGGAAAAAAAAAAAAAAAGAGAGAGAGAGGGGGGGGGAAAAAGGGCAAAAAAAGCCTGTATGACAGAGTCGGTGTTGCTCACTCAAGAACATGTGACTTTATTTGAACAAGTAGTTGAAACATATCACTAGGACAATTCTGCTTCAAGAGTTTGACAACTAACTGGCACACACAGGAGCCTGGCACAAATTAACCTTACCCCTTGGCATGGGGTAAGTCATCATGTTTAAGGAAGACGTAGAAATACAGAACAGCAGGGAGGATGGGCACAACACAGAGAAGCAAAGTTGTTTGATAGAAACTGAATAAACAGCAAACTCATTTATTGTTAGACTGGAGACTGCATTAGGCAAGATTGCTCACAAACAGTAAGAGGGCACGGATATGAGCCTATGTGAGAAAGGAGAGAGAAAATTTGAGGAGGAGGTGCTTAACAGTTCTGGATTTTTCTGTATAACTCAGTAAGTGCATGATACACAATCAAAGGATTAAGCTGATCTCAAGAAATCTTGTACCTAAATAAAAATGGAGCTGATTCCAAAGAAAAAAAAATACACTGGTTTTAGATAATTTGCCTTAGGTTTTATCCTTGGTTGGATGCATCCATAGTAGTGTCTTTTCTAATTCAATAAGAGAAATCATTACTCAAACCGCAATTATTTCTTGTGCCAGTAAAGTGGTCTAATTTCACTTTTATGGCACTCTGCACTGTAGTCAACACAGCACATGCTCTTCCCATGCCAGTGCCGTGCCCTGAGAAATACCCAAGCTGAATGCACTGGCATGCCAACCCTAAAGCTCTGTTCAAACCTAAGGTGGATTTCCTTACATACCTAGGAAAGCGATGTGGTCAGATCTGAGATTTCAGCTGACAGTAATAGCCGGCTTTATGCTTTCCCTGTGGTTACAGCTGTTCACACCGGTCTGCTGCTGCGCACAGAAAATGGAGAAACACGAGAGAGTGAAGTAAGGAAAGGCAAAAGAAGGAAAACCTTGTCCTTGTGGAGTGGACACGGCCAGAAGAACATTGGGAGTTGTCTGGAATGGGACATAGAGGGACCAATTCTTTGCTGCTTGCATCCTGTCCTGTTACTCCTCTGCAAAGGGGATGTAGCTCATTGCTCTATTTACACAAGTGAAGGTGACCACACAGAGACAAGGCAAGACATAACACAGCCTTCAGAAATGAGACTTCTGCAACTCATTCCCCACTTACCAGTAGCTCACTGGGTGGCCTTGAACCATAAACCAAAGACATGGCTAATACTCTCCTACGCAGCAATTCCAGGGTCCAGCACTCCACAGCAAAATATTTGCACTTTCTTAACCGAACAATACTTTTAAAGTCTATTTGATCTCCTTAACGTTTGCAATTATTTTTGCCTTTTTTTGATTCATTTAATCAGAATTTTTTGTCCTTAAATAGTTACAAGTGCCTCAAAAACTACAACCTTTCTGTGGAACAGGAATATGTCATTGTTCCCACTTTGCAGAACTGAAGAACAGATGTACAGGTCCACAGGGCTGTGGATCTGTCTTTCCGTACATATGACATCCTCACAGAACACCTTTTGCAAGTTTGCATCCATGTGAAGAGCTGCCAAATCCTTTGAGAACTAATGGTTGTCCAGTGCTTCTCAAAAAGAACTTGAGTTTCATAACAGACACCTTGTATAAGGTGACCCCACAGACCACATTTCTGCTTTTTTGTCTCAAACTTGCACATTTGACAGATTAAAGAGCACTTTGATAGGATTTTTCCCCCCTGTTTTGCTGTGGTACCAATCATAGAACCAATCTGAGGGCAGGTGTTTATTTTATTTTTATTATTCTGCTAAGCACAGCACTCTCTACAACCTTCAGGGAAGGGGAATGGGGAAGAACAGCATCAACTTCCAAGAAAATATCAAAAGCTAATAACCACCCTTCTGAATTTTAATCCATAGCCAACCTCAAAATAGCTCACTTCATACACACTTCGCACTTCTGATGAGGAGAAAAGGAGGTGCTTCGTTCCAGAATCATCTTAAAAGGGGGATCACATTAATAATGGTGAATTAACACTGATTCTTAAAGACTACACTTTTCTCCTTAATATAGTAGCCAAAAGTTGACATTATGAAATAATTCAGGATCAAATAATAGTTCTCATGTGAATGCATATTGCATGGAAGTTTCCTTTTTAGTTTGCACAGTAGAGTGAATCATTGGAGAAACAATTTTCTAGAAGAGATTTGTGATAACGCCCTTCACATTACTGTGGATGGGCCAGTGCCTTTATGGTCCCTGATGTGTGCAGGGGTAAGAAGAATCAAGAGCATTTGGGCACAGCCTTTTGGTGCCTGAAGTCACCATTCCCAGTTCACATCAGGACTTTAATCCACTCCAACACTTTAGCTAAGTGGCCATGCAACCCTTGCAGCACCACGGCCACACAAAGGAAATAAGTGAGATTGAAAATGCCTTCAGCACCTCCACCATTCATCCTGGGGAAAATCTGTTTTCTAATTTGTCTTTTCAGTCCTTCAGCTGCATTAATTTTACTGTGGGTGAAAGATGTGAGTATATTTATGCAGCAGAAATTACCAAATAATGAAGATCACTACAACACTTCCAGATTTTTAGAAGCCCATTGGCACAGAATCAAAATGAAACACAGCACAAAAGTAAAAATAGAAATTGCAACCGTAACTACTTAATTTTGACAGGAAATGGTAACGTGTGTGTTAATAATTTTACAGCTTTCATAAACACCAAAGGATTTGTAGTCTCTATATACCTGATCTTAGGTAAATTACAGGCAGGTAAATTACTCTGCTGATCTGCTTTCACTTTCAAATTCTTTATATAGGCTTATTTCAATAGTTTGAAAAATAAACTAGCATTAGAGTTCCACTGAGATAAAAGTTTAAGATTCTTTTTACTGCTTTACCTTCCAGTTTTGATATTTCATAATCTTTATTTTATATTTCATCTTTCATGGCAAAAATGACAAAAAATGTAGAATGTAGACTGGCTCAGGTTACAGTCATTATCCAAACAGACAAAAAGCTTTGAAATCATGGTTACATCTAATTACAAAATAATATTTACGTCTTCTGCAAAAAACCTGATGAAACCTGGACCAGGATGGTCCATAAAAAAATTTGTATGGAGAAGAAACTGGGTATAGCTACCCATATAGTTAAGACTCTTGTGCAGTACCATTTTTAAATGTAGAAATAAATGAGAGAGCACAGGCCCTGACAAAAACAGATTGGGCTCAAAATAGACAAAACACAAGCATAGCTTGGTTATAATTATGCTTAGGCCAGCAAGACCCAGGCACTCTGTGCATCGTGTAAACATCAGGCAGTGGGATTTGTTTATTTTATTCTATAAATGAAAACTGGATAGTCATAGGCAATCTGGGAGGATAAAAATTAAATAAAATCTAGGTTTGAGTTTTGTTCTGAATGGATTTTTGTGCTAACTGTACAAGATCTCTAGTGACCCCCAGCAACGAGAACAGTCTTCAGTCTCCCTCAAAGAGACAAATTGCATTAGTGTAGCACATAACACAGGCCTGATGAATTAGCTTTTACTTCACTAAGAGGTTCTATGCAAATGTGAATAATCCCTACATAGAAGAGAGAAAAAGGGCAACCCTTCCCACAGCCAAGACACATAATTATACTCACATTAAAAAAGTACAAATTGTTCAATTTCATATATAAAATATGCATAAAGTTAGGCCAGGGAAGTTTATCAGTGATCTGCTAAGACCTTGAGAATACCCCGAATCCAATGTAAAGGTGGAACAGGCAGCTGAGAACAAGGCCTGGAGGGGGACCCTCAGGAACCTCACCCGTGGGTAGGTGTGGTCTGCAGTCCCTACGGCCAACATAACCTCCTCTCTCCAAGCCCAGGAAACCCTTATCCCACCACCATGAAATCCTTTAAGGAAATCTGAAAAATCCCTACACAAGCACCCATCAAAAAAGATTGTCAGGGGTTGTGGAGAAACGTCACCTTTTTCAGTTGCTATTAACAGATGCTCAGAATTTGAGCAATACGGTAGAGACTTAAAGAAACCACAGAGTCCATTTTACACAAGCTTCAACACATTCCAGCTGCTGTCACAAACCCAGGTACTTCCAGAAAAATCTGTGAGGTCAGGATATTACAGCCAGTCTAACAGAAGAACCAGAGATGCTTCTGTGGAGCAGCTGCGACATCATATAATGAACATCAGATGGAACTTGGTCCAACAACACTTTGAGTCAATTTTTGAGTAAGAGATACAAAAGGTCATCTCTGAGACTTCTCAGTGTTGCAGTGCAGATACAGCACTTCAAAAAGCAACCCACTATGACAGGTAACTGCACACTTCCTGATTTGCTCTCATTGCATGTTCCACTGAATGGCTTTTTGTTGTCCAGGTACAACTATGAGAGCAGGTGAGCTCTGCAGCTCTAAACACTTTAGAGATGTCAGTAAAGACTTTAAGATGACCCTAACACAGTTAAGCTGCAATAATCCCCTGAAGTGTTTAAGTGGCTTAGGTCACCAATAAGCTGCTCTCAGGAGTTAATCAGGAAGGCTGCCTAATTAGGACAACAAGCTCTTCACCAGCACATCCCAATGAAGAAAGCCAATTATACTCTTAAAAGTCACATACTTTTATAACCCCGTGGAAGTCAAACCACAGCATTTGCTAAATAAACAAGACACACCCCAACCAAGCTACACAAACCTGGTGTAGTTTATGTTTAAAACTGTTATTTGGTTCTACGTTTTACACACAATTACTGATCTTGCATTTTGTGTGTGAGTTACATCACTTCATCAGGGTTTTTTTGCATAACACAGCACAGGTTCTACACCATCACACTGACCAGTTTGACTGCCAAGGAACATCCAGCCTGACTGCTTCCCTTAATGAGAAATCACCAGCCACAGAGTTTATGAATAATTTCTCAACATTTCAAAACTTGAAAAGAATAGAACAGCTAAAGAAATTGAGATGGCTTTTTTAAATAAAGATTCCCTCTTTACATATCACAAACCACATCATAAGGCCTAAGTTTCAAGTTACTTGCTCTTCAATTATAACAAACAATGGTCCACCACTGGGTAATTTTTCACACCACAAGAGTAATTTTATTTATATATTGTTCAACTTTAATAGAAATTTCACTTTCTAATTCAGAGTGATGTTCATATCATTTTGTGTTATTTGTTCAGAGCCAGATTATAAGAAGAATCAAGCCAATAGATCACGATTCAAGCACTGGAACAGGCTGCCCAGCAAAGTGGTTGAGTCACCATCCCTGGAGGTATTGAAAAGTGGTGAGCTTGGTAATGCTACATTAATGGTTGGACTTGATGAACTCTGAAATATCTATTCCAACCTAAATAGTTCTATGATTCCATGAATTCAGCTCCTATTTATTCAAAATATTACAAATCCAAACACCATCTCCCATAAGAATTTTATAATAAATTGTTTGAGTAAGAATTCAGGGCTAAACACACTTGTCAAAACCCATGGAATGTCAGAAGATTGCACGAACAAATCGATAGGCATCATGTTTAGTTGTATAAAACTATTTTAAAGGCATTTCCAAGCTTGCAGGTTGAGTTGCATTTGTGATTTGGGAATCAGACTGCACATCTAATTTGTAAGCCTGGTCCTAATTTTCTATTACAGTTTGCCAGTATACTGCGAGTAGATTCATAACTCATTGGCAGATGATTCATTATGAAAATGTTAGAATAGCTTCTGTGTGCTGAGGAATATGTTCAGGTTACTGCTGTTCAAAGCACCATTTGGGGGGTGGGAAGTTCTGATACTTCTCACCACTTCTAGACCTTCAGGCAAACAACCAAATACACGTCTCAGGCAGGGTTGGCAGAACTATCTTTGCTGACCCAGAGCATAAGGAATTAATCAGCATCACGACAAATATGCAAGTACAGATTTAATAGAAAAGAACCAGCCATTTGTTGAGTCTGCTGAGTTTATCGCGTGCACAAACTCCGTCAATGGACGCACAAGCATTTTCTGGTTTTCTTTTGTTTTTACAGTCTCCTTTCTCCTAATCAGAGAATTAAAATTAACAACCTCAAAGCCAACTTGGATTGCCAAGAGTCTTTCCTGGCCTTACTGTAAGTCTGGGACAGGAAAGATTTAACGTGAAAAAATTCAGGTTGAGAATGACCTTCTGCACTGATTGACTTTAGTGGAATGTAAATGATGGGCAGTAAATCAGGAGACGTGCACACCGCTCAGTGAATCATCCCATTCCCTTCAATCCCATCTAGGGAGAGAGACATAAATCCTCCCAGTTCAAGCTGGGCCATGAGCAGTTCTTTATATTTCCAATTAAAGCTGTACTGTCCTTTGCCCAGCACTCAGTTGGGACATTGCACATTAATATGGTAATCAGCAGCCCAGCAGTGGGACACGGGGACCTCACTGTCTCTGCCATGTTCATCCCCAGACTTCCTCCCAGATGGATGGAGCAGGGTTTGGTGTGACAGGCAAATCCCAAGAGACAACAGAGAACCTTTCATTAGAACTGATTTTAATGTCACACTGCCAGTAGGCAACGTGTTCTGCGGATTGGGGCTCTCACACCAATCCTCTGGGGCTGCAGGCCAGGTACAGATGCTTCCCAGTGCTCCAAAACAAGCGCACAACACTCCAAACACAGCCTCATGGCATGAATACCCATCAATTACCACCATGTCACTGCCAAAAGCTGCAACTGGGAGGTTCTCTCTTAGGGGAACATCTTTGCTCTTCTGTGAAATCACGGGAGGCTAACAGCAGAGACAGCAGTCACAGCCCCATGGCTGAGAGCTCTAAGGGACCTTTATGGCCACCACCAGCATTTCACTGAGCCCACTGGTGAAGGTGATGTTTGGGAGGCCCTGGAAAGGAGCTGCCTCTGTATGAGAGTCTGGCAGCACTGACCAACACTCCTGTTGGGCCCTGCGTGTCCCTTGTTACCCTGCCATGTGATAAAGGAACCCAGGAAAAGAGGGAAGGACCAGGGAGTTGTGGGTGGTGGAGATCATCTGTGTGAAGAGGAGCTTCAGCACATGAATAAAAGACAATAAATCTCCTCAAACTCCACAGGCAGCTGCAGGGAAAGTGATCAATGAGACAGAGTCAAGTTAACAGACTTGAGGGTTTAGGTGTTGGAAATGAGGGTTGGACGGGCATAAAAGGTCCCATCACTTCCTGTGGCAGTGAGCACAGGCTGCCTAGAAACAGGAGTTGGGAAAACTATTTTTGTTGTTCTTTTCACTGTTTTGCCATCAAACTGTTACCCACCCAAGCACAGTTGAATGAATTCTCTGCCTTTTCTAAGTCCTCCTCAAATTCCTTCTACAAAAATCATATTATTTAAATCACCTCATTACTCTGATACAACTGCTTTTGCCCAGAGCTTTTGAAAAGAGTGGATGGGAAGAGTGTACATAGACCCTAAAAGTGGGGTTTAATAGAGTTGGGAACTGAGCTGGTACTCAAACCTCTCTAAGTTGCACTGCATTAGTTCAGCCACAGGTCCAGGGCTTTAAGACTTGGTGCTACCAACAGTGGGCAAAATGTGGGTATCTGGCAGGTAAATCAGTGCCTCCCTTCATGGCCCAGATGAGAATTGCCAACTTCTAGCTTAAATCATGTGGATAGAGAAAATGTATGCCAGTTACTTCTCTAGAGAGTGGGTTGGAGTGCTGCTGGGGGTGGGGGCAGTGGTTGTCCTTCTTGTAGACCAGCAGACATGGAGTGTTTTTAAAAACATGAGATTTTTCCCCACAGTAGCAGATAAAACCTGTCTTACCTGCAGAAGGTGGTGCCCTGTAACCAGATTTCTTTTTTTCTTTTTTTTTTTTTTTTTTAAACTTCAGGGAGGATTCACCTTCCCTAAAAAGATGGAGAGCAAAATCCTGGCTCCAAAATCATCTCCTCTCACACTGGCCACCTTACCCCACCCTGCTCTCTTCAGCACTCCATAGCTATTTTTAACATCTCATTTCCTCACATTATGGCAATTTACATACTTAAACACATCACATTATCGTCCAATATATAAACAAAGTGAGATAATGCACTGTAAAGAGACTATTAAAAAAAACCCTGCAGATACACACACACAGGAGCTTTTGGAAATCAGGCAGTTCTTTGAAGCAAAGCAGTTGTCCTGTATCAGTAATGGGAGGATTTCTCAGCAACACTTTACAATAAAGCAGACTTAATGAGAGCCGAGCAGTGGTGTAATTCCTGTGGAATTGCATATTGAAAGCTACATTCATACCCAAGGAGCCCATCAGGACCAGTATTGTTAGCATGAATGCTGAAGGAATTGCAAAATGAATTGCCATTTTGTTATCAAGTGCTTCCGATTGGCTCTATCCTGCCATCTGTGTCATTGGGAGGATGTGAAGCAGCACAGGTCCGAACTCGGGCATCTGAAAGGTGGGTCAAGGGGAAATTTTATGCTGCAGCATCCTCTGCTTCTTCACTGAAGAAGTTCAGTGCACCTGCTTTCCTGTCACCACACCAGGAAAAAAAGCCAAAACAGAGAGCAGATTGCCAGGTCCTGGGTAAGGCAACTCTTTGCCCTTAAGTGAAGGGGCAGCACCATTTATTGATCAGCCATGCAAAACTTGGTGATAGGTCTTAGCAAAACACTGCTCAGAAAAAAGAGACTGCAAATTATCTGGCTCTTTTGAGGCTCTTGCAGCCTTCTCTACTTCTTCATGATGCTACAGTAAATGCTATAAGATGTAAAAACTTGGGAAGTCCCCCAGAAAAAAAGGAATGTGCAGCTCATGTCTCATTTAGCTCTACAGAGAATGAACAGATTTTAAAACTACTGGAGTAATTTAGAAACCTAAATTACATTCCCAAAACATCCATATCACATAGAAAGTCACTCACCACTGTTCAAAACACAGAATTAGCTCATCTATGTGCTTTAGAATTGCAGAGAGATGCACAAAACAATTTTTTGAATTTTCTCTTTCTTTTGTTAACTTCTGTTGGAATAATCATTGATAAAAGAAATCTCTAATGAAAAAATGTCTTTGTTTCATCACCTTGTTCCATAACTGAGGTACTGACGCTCCAGTGAGTTAGATTTGATATCTCTACATGAATTCCCACTTCTGTCTTTATTTACAATTCCCTTTCAACCTTCAAGATAAAGAATCACTGTATTATTCATCTCCTTATGTTGGTATTGCCACATTGGGATGCTTTCCAAGCAGAAAAGCCTATTTTGACTCTTGGCACAGCCCTGACACCACAAATAATCCGGAAGCTACAGAGCTCTACACACCCTTGGAACGCAAGAGACGCACCAAGACTGGTCCATGTGTACACACAGGAGCAAACCACAGCACCTTTCATTCCCACTTCTTTTCAAGTTCTTCCAACCTGACACCTCCCATCCTGTACATCTGTGCTGGGGTTCAGCCAACAGCCTGGGAGAGGCAGTGCTGCCTCCTTCCAAAGGTGTGGCATCCAGCTGTGAGTTTCTGGGGACCTCCCGTTAGTGCTCAGGACTCTGAGGGGTTGGGCATGCTCGATTTAGGGTGCAATATTTTCCTTCTAACAATTTCAGAGCTCCATAATGGTGAGGTCAAGGACATGCCCATTTCATTTGAGAGAAACTGAGGCTCAGAGAGAAAACCCTTGCTCTAGAAGATATTACAGCCACAACACTTGACAGGATGGAGCCAAACAGTACAGACTGGAATAAATTAATGACAAATGACCCTTGTCCTCACAGTCGTGCATCCAGTTGTACTTTGACTGTGCCAAAGCCATCACTTGGCTCTGTCCCCCTGCAATTTCTTTGTGGCTTGATATAAGATCCATGCCAAACTGATTTATCTGAGATGATGACATGTACCATGCAAATGTTGCAATGGGTGCTTATGGGTCCAATCCCTGACAGTCAAGTTACAGGACAGAGCACAAGGAACAAGTTTCTAAAAAATTAAATTCTTTAAATTTACAGTACTATTTTTTAAAAAAAAAAGAGTTTAAATATTTCCAGATCTACCAGAAGAATTATTCAAACTAAGTTTATAGGTCTGACTCTCACATACATCACTCTAAATCAGAGGGGATTTCGCTAGACCTGAACGTAAATAATTTATGATCTAATGGGAAATGCTCTTCACGTACCAAAAGCTTAAGGATAGCTCCCTCTGCAGAAACAAGGCCCCAGTTTAGCAAAGCACACACTTAACATCACAACTGTTCAATTGAAGTATCACGTATTAAAGACAAAAAATTAGTCACCTTTAGGAAGGCTTGGTTCTAGTTCCAGCACTGGCAATAAATAAAGATTCCTGTAGTGCCGGCATTGCTCCCAGCACTGTGCCTACACCCACGAGCACATTGCCAGCAATGCACACAAGAGAAGGTGTCCATCTTCCTTTCAGCTTTATTGCAACTGAGAACAACTCGATCCTGCAACACCGGCTCACGAGAGAACTTGTATGAGGCTCCAGTGAAATGAGAGACCAGGGAATGCTTTTAGAATGAAGCTCAGACTTAAAAGAAAGATATTTGTGCGATAATTTGAGACGGATAACTCTTTCTTGCCAGTCAGCTTTCCACTTCATATCCAGAGGGTGGAAGAGACTGACCCTTGTATTTTAAATGTTAATCCTTTTAGCACCACATCTCTACCTGCAAAGTACCTGGACTGTACTTATGTGAGTCCTATAAAAACAGCAATGATTCAATAAGGGGCAATTGACAAAAAGCCTCAATGCTCCCCCTCATCCTTTCCTTTGAAATAAGAGAGGGAGACAGGCATCTTCAAAATTCTGCATTTCAAAGTTATCCTTTTTCCTTTTGTTGGGAGGTGGCAAAATCAAACTATTTAAAGAATTGTCTGATGATATTTTAAAAGGCTTTGGTTACACTGCCTTGGGGAGCTGAATAAAACAAAGGTAATTCAAAGACAGTGCACAGGTTTGTGATCTGTCTCAGCTTGGTTGCTCTTGCCCTTAATTGCATGCATCCTTCTTGTAGGGATTTCAAAGGAAAGTTCAGCACCTGGAACACTGATCCCTGACTCTGCATTGGGAGCAAGTTCTAAACCACAATTTATGCACATGCAGCTCAACTGAGTCAACAGGATCAGCCTCAGGTACCAGTCACAAACCAGATGTGCTTGGGCACTCCCTGAAGGAGCCCCTGGTTGCACACCCCACTAGGTTTTACTCCATTTTACTCCTCAGAAACAGCATGCACATAAAATACGTGAAAGAAATCAGGAGACACATGTACAACCCGGTGCCCAAGCCATAAGGGTCTCTCTCCAGTCTCTTTGCTATGTCCCATCCCCACTCTCCATTGAAATCTTGATCCAGTTGCTGAGCACAGGATTCATCTCATCAAACTGAAACAAATAAAATAGGGACACCTACATGCAGGTACAGTATTAAGCTTCCCTTCACGTTCAGTAGGGGAAAATGGTGTTTTCCGAGCAGTTATTTCCTTTTAATGAGGACAGAAGACAGTAAACTCCATTCCAGGAATGCCTGTTCCACAGTGCTTCACACTGGATGGTCTTGGAGGTCAGCACAGGGCTCCAAGTTTAGATGAGTCCCCCCCATGTGGACTTGGGCTGGACCTCATGAGGGCAAGCAAAAAATTCCCAGTCTTCTCAGTAGGCACCAAAACAGGCATCTAACCTACCTACTTCATAACTTTGGGAGTTGGTATTTTATTGGTTTGAAGTGTGCGTAGGCAGGGGGGAGCATTAACATCTTTTCCTTTTTTTCAACTGCTTTTAGCAGTTAAAGATTCCTTCAGTCAGCATCAAAACACAGTCGAGTCAGTCCAGTTCAGTGCTCCAGGCTTGGGAGGCTCTGCACCAGGCTGACTTTTTTTACAGCTCCGTATCCCCTCAATTCTTCTGAAGAACAGACCCTGCTATGTTTTGCTTTCCTGAATTTAGTACTACTATCAACTCTTACCTCTCCAGATATCAAGAGAACTCATTTAAGCACAGGAAATGTTACGTATTAGCACTAAGAGAAGACATAAATTTTCCATTCCTATTTCAAGTAAATTTGGGAAATACAATATAATTTCGCTTATACAATGCATAGTTTAAATTCAGATAAAAGAGGTAGAACATTATATATGCCTGTTCCACTTGCGAAAAAAACCCCTCACTTTTTAGACCAATAGAAAACTGTTGTTGCCAAAATAATAAAGATAAATCCAGCTTTGAGTTGAGCAGGGACATTTCTGCAGCCATTCAGTGCATAGCCCAGAGCTTTAGACACAGGTCCAGTTGTGAGCCAGTGCCAGGCTCAGGCTCCAATCCATGCAATGATGAGACACAGCCAGACATGAGTGGTAACACTGTCTGGGCTCCAAACCAGTCCTGCTCTGAAACTGGAAAAATGAGGATTTTTGTTTGGGCACACACCCTCATTAAAGTACCTAAAGAGGTTTCGAGAAGATGCTGGATTCTGACAGCAAAGGCACACACGTTATGAACAGCACTGTCCTTCTGGGGCAGTGGGGCTCGCATCTTCCTGCCATTTATCTTCACTACCATAAGTGGAATTTCCCTATTTATTGAGGTGGAGAGGTCTGTTGCAGATAATTGGGAACCGATCTGCAATGTACACACACAGTATCTGAGTCTTAACAGTTAGCATTGAGAAAAACTTTTGCATTCAAAAAGTCTTCCTGCACACAGATACTAAAACTAAATCCAGCAATTAGCAGTGTAAGCAAGCTGTGTTCTGTCCTAATCACAGTTTAAGGAACCAAATATGTTTTATTGTATGGCTCAAAAAACATATGTTTCTTTCTTGTATTAATCATTATATTTTTCACTTTTGGTTGACCCTTAGCTTCCCCCTGGCCTATATCCCTTTGCTGACAAAATCTTTATTATTTAGGGTTTTCCTCTAGACACAGGACTGCTTTCCTGCGTTTGAAATACAGACAGAGAACACTCAGCATGGAGACCTTTCAAAAAAGGTGGATTTTTTCCAGCTAGAAGGGTGGAGATGGCTACTTTTGAGAGTTTTCGTGCTTCCTGAAGTGCCTTTTCACCCGCAATGTAAACGAGTGGTGACCTTCTGTTCTGATCCACAGGTCTGAAGCAGAAGGGTCCTGCACATTCTTATAATTTCCGCAGGAACTGGTGTGATGCCAAGTTCATTTCAGCTGCTGAAGGAAGCTGCTATACCTCAAGTTCAACAGACTTAATAGCCTTGAGCTCACAACGTAATAGCATTATTCTGTATGTTGGATGGTGCATAAAATGCGTTACACCAATATTTAGATTATTGTGGGCCTGACCAACTCATCAAGAATTGTGCCAAACAAAAGGCAGCTCAATTTTGAAATGCCCAAACTTGGCTCTGCTCCAGTTAGAGCACAGCTAAAATAAATAAATAAAATTAGTCTGTTTTCTGTGTGTTTAAAACAAAAACAAACCTTAACGGATTGTAATTCCAATGTATTCTACTCTAACACTTAATGAAAAAGAGTGAAAGTTAGACCAGAATGTAGTTTCAAAAGAAAAATCAAGAAAGTTTCACTTGAAAAATCACAAATAAATCTTTGTGCTTTGCTTTCAAACTGAGATATCGCGAGAACAAAGATAATTTAACAAATTATTCTGATTTGACAGAACTGAATTCAGGTGGAGCTCTACCAAAGTTTGCAACAAGCTTGTATTTTATCTTCAAATGTCTTCTTTACAGCATCCTCTGCATCTTTCAACCCCTGACCACCATGGGAGTTATTCTCTACAGCCAGAAATAAAATAGGAATCAAGCCATGTATCTCCGTATTCTGTTCAAGCAAAAGGGCTCTGATTTAAAAAACTTGTATTTTACAATAAGTTTACATTCCAAGTTAAGGAATGTTCATGACACCATCCTGCAGTGATAGCTATACAGCAAATGATGCTTGGTTATTAAATTGGATGAAAGATTTGCCTTTCTGATTGGTGCTGTCTATGAGGCAGAATTAGGAATACTTTTAAAGGAGTCCCTTTCAGAGTAAGAGGTTTCCCTGCTTCCTGCCATGCAGTCTGTGTAAAACCATTTCTGGGCACAAAAAAAGTCAGTGCTGTCAGAAACCTTGCCTGGACATCACAAGTTTATAATTCCTCAGAACTGGATGATATAATTACTTTGAAAGCACAAATTGGTCAGCAAACTTTCACTGGGAAATGACTCAGATGGAAAGCAGAAAGTAGAGATTGCTGGGGTATTACTGAGGCCAGCCCTTGCCCACTGCTAGGTACCGCCTCCAACATTGCTCTCAAAGAAAATCTGTTTGCTCTCCCACCTGTGTTGGGTGGCCCTGGCATCCAAAGCTGACTTGGCAGTTCCAAGCCCCTTCAACATCCTTAACAATATAAATGACCCCATGATAAATTCAAATCTCCCAAGTCCTGAAAGAAAGCCATGTTGACATGGGCAGATTGTAACTATGAATTTTAAAAGTATCTCCATTTTAGCTTTGTGTTTTAGTATAAAGGGCCTCAGCTGCCTGAGCCAGGAAAAAGAAGAAAATAAATATGTATATATTTTCAGGTACACCACTCTTTTCTTCAAAAAGTTGGGTCTTACCTCATCCTCATATCAATATTTAATATGTTTACTTGTTTACTGATGATAAACTGATCAATTAAAGGTTATCCCAATAATATTGAAATGCCATTAACAGGCATTCCCTCTTTCAGGACCACTCTGTGCAGTGCAGACAGTATTGCAAAAGAGACAGCAAAGCAGAAATTAATTCAAAGGGAAATACACCCCTCCAAAATATAAAAATAGAAAATATCCTGGCTATTAATACCCACTGATGTTTTCAACCAAAAGTATATTTTCATTCAAATATTGTTCCTACTGCTGCAAAATGTGCTCAAAAAAAACATGACAAATGCTTGTAATATTTACAAGATGGCATTGCATTAAAATATTAATATATTTTCCTCCTTGCAGAACAACAGTGTACTCCTATTTCCAAAGAAATACGCACGGGGTTTATTAGAGCCACTCGCTGTGTGCCGCGCGAGCCTTTCCAGCACACACACTGCACCCAACTCTAACTAGGACTAGTGCCAATACAATTTGTACTACAGTAATCTATTAGATTCAGACAGACTTGCCTGAGCCTGAGGGGCTGAAACAGAGCAGCTACACTGGGAATGTTTCGTACAGCCCCCAGCTGCGACGGAGAGGAGGAAGGCGATGCCATCCCAGCACTACGCCAGGCTGTGCTAACACTGAGCTCTGGTCATCCGGTGAGTGGGGACAGCAGGCCACAGCATCTCCCCCTCACTGCCATGCAGAGGGTCCAGCAGAGCCTCCTCGCTCTCCTCGTGCTGAATCGGCTCCTTTCAACATCCAATCCTTCTTTTGCTTCACCAGAGCTTGAGCAATTTTGCCTCCACTTTCAAATTATCAGAACTTCAAAATATCTGCTGGGTAGAAGCACGATTCACCATTTCATAATTCCTACATTTTCAATGTCTCCTTGCCCAATCCTCTACCCTTCTGCAGCTCCATCAGTGTGCTGAGAAAGCAGATATTCCAGTTGCAGACGGCCTCAGGCAAGCCCAGGTTGGTTGAGGTCAGCCAAATCTGGCAGCTGCATTTTGCCAGCCCTGCCTTCCTGCTCGGAGGAAAACAAGCAGCAGCTCACTCCTTCGCTGGCCTCCTCCCAGGCCACACACTCCCACCGAGGGAGCTGAAGGTCCCCTTTCCATCCCAGCCAGTCCTCAGCTCAGCTGAGGTTTCATCTTTTAGTTCTTCCCCAGGGCTTGATGCTGCCTCAGGTGTTGAGGACAGGGTTGACGAATTTTCCAGAAGATTTTGGGCTCAGCTCACACCAAGGTGTAATTATTGTCTCCATTAGGCAAACTTTCAGTGCCAATTCTCTCAAAACCCCGAGATAAAACAAGTGCCACCAATTTCTGGGGATTAGCGACAAAGCCACACAAACTCAGTGTGCTCTCTGTCTCCGAGAACAGAGAATGTGTGCGCTCTCTGTGTCTCTTAACATCAAAGAAGAGCAGAATACAACAGCTGAGGCTTCTCCCAACACTTCCAAATGCTTCATGGGCCAGCACTTGCTTTTATTGTTATTCTTATGCTTCTGCAATAAACACTGAAAACCACAATGCTAATTGACAACAGCTTACACAATGACAGTCAAATTAATGAAGCTGGAGATCAGTCAGAGTGGAAAGGTTTCAATTATCCACATGTCCTAATGTAAGGACAAGGCTAGGAGTAAGTGTGCCCTGGGCCTATCTGCTAATCAAAGCTTCTCTCCCAGTATCCCAAAGCTGGCAATTTAGTTATCATTAGGACTTACTAACATCCCAGCCTTTAGAGTTAACGCTGTTAACTCTAAAGTTAATAGAGTTAACACTAGCACTTAATGTTAGAAACAAGAGAAATTCACTTAAAACAGATTGTCTCACCTGAATGAGTCAGCTTTAATTTTTCAGGTTGGGGCTTTCCAATAGCAGAAGTTTCATCATTGCTTGACTGCTGTTTTCATTAGCTGATACTGTTGAAAGTTAAAATACACTCAAAACTACAACATTCCTTTTACAAGTCTTCTTAAGTAAGGTTTGGGTGTGTAACCTGCAATTAGACTAGAAAATGCACTATTAAGTGAGTTTATTAGCATTTGTAAAGGGGAAGTCAGAACGATCTGACAGCTTTTTTCCCCTGTAACTTCAAGAAGTGAGAATTTACTAAAAATAGTGTGAAGTAGGGAAAGAGTTGAGAGGAACATGAAAAGGGGAAGGCAGAGGGAATAACGGGACCACATAAAGTTTTTAAATACCTATTTGTATATACCATGCACTCCACAGAACTAACACATATTACAAGGTTTCCAGCTACAATGACATCTGACCGTGCTTCCCTTTGTCCTGGAGGGAACACACTCCACTAGCACAGAGTTTATAAGGCCATGAATGAGCACAAATACAATTCAGTGACCTCCAGTGTCCTTGTCACCAACATGTGATATTTATGCACGCGAGGCTAATCTGAAGCCTCTCTCAAGCTCCCATTCATCATTAGCCCATCAGATGGTGACTAGACCATATATCTCCACCTGGATGCTTGCTAATCTTTGACTATTAAACAGGGATAAACCACAAATTTTATACTGGGGCCTTCTGTCACTCAACTATTTGGATCTACTTTGCGGCCAGCTGCTCTTGTAAGGGAGCTGAATCTAACCTTCTGTAGGGCTTGTCTTGGGCACAAAATGCCGCTTAGCAAGAGCACTCACAAGCCAGATTCCCAGGTTTTATACGCCAGCACGGATCTGCTCAGGCCAATGGAGTCATGCCAGATTACACCAGCTGAGGATCTGGCCATACATTTTCAAGGTACTCTATAAATTAATTAAGCTTTATAACAACCTTGCAAGGTTCAGCAGTAAAAAGTGAAGTGGGGAAAGTGCAAGAACTCCAAGCCAATGGCACACAAGGAAATGCTGCTTCCCAAAAGACAAATATCTTGACTGCCTGGCTTTTTAACTGTTAACTTTTTAACTTTTTCCATCCTTCCTGAGTCAAAACCCCTCTCTAAGCTCCACAAAGCCAAAAATAGTTGTAGCATCAGACTGCAGCATTAAGAATTGAACCTGGGAGCTCTGTACCTGTGTGTGTGAGATTACTGCAGGAACAAAGAAAGCAAGCTGGGCAGCTGAAGTTGTGTTGAGTTCACCCACCTGCTCAGCCTGGCCACAGAGAGATGTTGAGTTGCTTTGTATTCATAACAACAAACAAAGAGTTGTCCTATCTACTACTGAAGATAATAACTGCAATATTAGAAATTAAATGCTTACAGTCTGTTAGGATTTTCTTCCTAGCATTTAAAAGAACAGGGCATAGTCAGTAGAAATCCTCCTGCTTCCCATGTCCTTGCAGAAGGCAGCTTGACACCTAGAAGTTTTGAAACTCACAGAAATACCTCTTTTCCACACACTGCACTGAAACAGTTTGTAGGTTTTTATTCAGTGAACACTGACAAAAAAAAACTGAGACAAGGAACAAGTGAAAACAAGCCTGAGAAGATGGAAAGTTTGAAATCTATGAAAATAGCCCTAGAAAAAACTAAGTTCTCTCTCTACATAAGCAAAGACCATAGAATTTCACCCGATAAATCATGCAATAACCCAGCTCAGCTGTTTCAAACTGTGTTTTATAGCCCTGTGCCCACTCAGCCTTAACCCAACTCAGTGCACTGGAGCAAGGAGCAGTAACATTAATAATATCCAGATTTGCTGGACTCGCAAAGGGGTTCTACAGCCTGTGCTGAGAGGGCTTGGGAAGGCTCCTGGCATTCTCTCCTGCCTTTGCACATCTACAGCCTTGCCCAAATTGCCCCACTGCAAGTACTCCCTTACCCCACACGCATCACTTTGTCCTTACTAAAGTGCAGGACGCAGCTTATTCAGAGATTCTTCCTAGGCCGTAAATCCTGCCTGGAAAGATGACTGAAGAGCAGCTGGAGCAAACTCCACCACCAAAACAGCTCCCACACTCCTATTCCTGTGCCCCCACAGCCCAGCATGCAGAGCAGGAGCAAATCTTCAAAGGCACACCCTGAGCATCAGCTTGACCTTGGGCACGCGGAGCGGCCTCGGGCCTTTATCTGAAGGAGCGAAAACATCCCACCAAATTTCAATCAGAGGCTTTCAAAGGCACAAGTGTTTGCAGTCACAAAACAAACTCCGGTGCAGCTCCAAGCCTCCACTGTGCCACAGGCAGTGCGGAAGGTTTCCGGCTGTCGGGCGGAGTGTATAATAGGACTGATTTATAGTTATCAGCATGGGACTTGATTCGAAAGCTCAATCACCGTGACTTCTCACAGTGGGGTTTGCATGCTGCAACGGGCCTCAAAATTGGAGAGGAATTTACCTCCCGCTGCCGAACATTACATAACAATCAACAGAAAACAAGCGGAGAGCAGCAGGAGGTCCCCATCATTAGCCTGCACAGTCATGTTAATGGAGATGTACACACACTCATCTATCTGCACTTATTATGGAGCTTGCCAGACTGTGGGATTACACTGCAAGAAGGAGTCTAGGGCACAGAGAGACAAGATACAGGCAAAGAGCTTCAAAACTCCAGTCGATCCACTGAGATTTCCACGTTAATGTGAGAGACCGGGGTCTGGGAGGTCCGAATCTCACATGTAGCAAAATGGCTCACAAGTGTTTGGAGGTGCATGGGACCTTGCACTGTGCAAAACGCTGCTTTTCCTCTACAGAAATAACTGCTCTTTCTTCACCTTTCTGCCTCTTTTGAGCCTCGCTGCCAAGGCAACGGCTCCACCTCCACAAAAGGATGCCCACAAAGTTTTCTGAACTTCTGTCAGTATGGCCACATTGGTCTGCATCCTAAAATAATCACAGACTTCAATGCCAATTAGATGGTTCATATTAGACAAACAGTAGTCCCTGTGGGGACTCCTGCTGCCTTGGCATACAGAGAAGGACAAAAGCAAAAACCTAACATAATTTAAAAAGCTGTTCACACCAAAAGGGCTCATTTTAAACCTGATATTTTGGGTAACCGTAGCTTTGTTTTCATATGATATATTGCCTTCAACATGACAAGAGTACTTCAAAACAATCCTAAATCTCTCAAGGCTGAGGGACAAGTTTGTTCTGTTTGTGGTCTTTTTAATGGATAAAGTGCTTGAACACCTGATGTGACTTAGCAAAGGTGAACCAAGTCAGAGCAGAAAACAGCCACATCACATTTTCTCTCCAGCCACCACTTTGACTTTTATAAATATTCTCCTTTCCCTCCCAAGCCAGCCATTTATTGTTCTTCCCTCACAGGGTAAACCCTGCCAATTCATTCTAAAACTTGAGTATACAAGGTTAAGAAAAGGTCAAGACAGTCCAAGTCCCTCTATGCTAATTTAGCATGAAGGAGGCAATCCATTTCCCCTTCCCAAACATGCATTAAATGCAGAGCATCTCTAATGGCCTAAGAGTTTTCTCCTTGGTGTTTCAAGTATTCTTTCTAGATCACTAAGCTATGGATCTAACTTGTGTTATTTCTTTTAACAAAATTAGAAATGACAGTTTTAAACAATCTTAATGTTATAATCAAATCAACTGGAATGTCATTAGCTTTCCCGATTGCCATTTTTCTTTTCTGATTAATACTGTGATTCCTGTAAGAAACACTCTTTTCTTAACCACTATAAACAACCAGAACATTAACCCCATGCAGACTGACTATTTCTGCCACATACCATTTACCAGCCAAGGGAGAGGTCCCACCATTTCTCCCTCGCCTCCTCAAAAAGCATTGTACCTCTCTTTCTCCTTATCAATAAATTGACCCAGAAATATATGCAAACTATTGGTCATTGTGCATTTCAAAATGAAAAGCCCCCTGCAGAATTCAGCCACAAATTGATCTGTTTGTACAAGGGTCTGGAATGCATCTGTTGCAAGGACTAGGCAGGACAATACAAACCATCAACGACTGAAGAGCCCCTGGCTTGTTTCTGAATACGTTTCTTTTAGGCAGCCCAGAATGGCAAACAAGCTGCACTACTTACCCATTTCAGACCCTCTTTAACCCCAATACTCCTATCAAGCCCATATGGGGAAATATACTGGTAGCACCGAGAACTAGAGAACAATAAGGGACTAATATATAACTGAATTAAGAAAGTGGCTAAACACTTTTGGGCTCTACTTTATGTTAGAAAGAGCTGCCTGCTCAGTGGATGTTCAAGGATCTCTGAAAATCATGTGTTTAGCCATAATATCACTGAATTGTTCTTATTCACTGTTTCTTCCCCAGTGAATCACCTTCTGGTTCTTATCCTACATTTAATCTCTTTGTGCTTTGGGATCAGGAATACATTTCTTGGTTCGTTTCTGAAAAAGTCCCATCATGGGAACCATGACTAGCAACTATTAGTACTAATAAGTACCAGTGAAGAACTAAGACACAAAACTTACTAGCTTTCAAATATTTTTTTGTTTGTTTGATCTTAGTGGGAAGAAATGAAGCAAAAAAATGCTTCTCTTCTGATTGTGCCTTGTTTTCATGGACAAAGCCTCTTGACTACAGGCGAGTTTAGGTCAGAAGCCCATCTCTAGGTTAGTGAAACTTAACCCAAAGCAACCGAGAGACATTAACTCAGGTAAGCCAAGGACCTCCTGTTTCCGTTTAAATTCTTTTTCCTCTGGAAGATCATCTCCTTTTGACCATGTTTCATGTTGTGCAACTGTGTCAGGCACCTGTAACATAAAGAAGCAATATGAACCCCATCTAGAACTGCTCCTATATCAGGAACGTGCATGACAACAACCAACTAGAAGCGAGGGGCAACAAGAGATGTCCCAGTGCAACACAAGCTACACTGGGGCCAGCTCTAACATTCTGCTTTGTTATCCATAGTCAAACTAGTCAGTGGATGGTGAAGCCCCTTCCTGCAGTGCTCAGGAGTGCCAGTGAATCAAAAAGGCATTATGGGAGACACTGTCGTGGTTTAAAAATTAAAGTTAGTAATTTACAGTCCACCAAAATTGCAGCTGGAACTACGCTGTAAATTCTCCCATGCCACCTACTGGTGCCTTCTTTATCTACCAAATGTATTTTATAGAAAGCCATATAAACATGGTGCTTTTATGGATAGTGTTCAAACTCATTTTTTGGTGGACTTCAGAGGAAAGGCACGAGGGTCAGTCCATAACATAGGATCTCCCTGTTTGGCTACCTTGAATGAAAATTGATTATTACTGCTGACAGCTTCAAGACCCTACAAAGATGGTGAGAAGCAACACAGAGGAATTCAGGACAGAAAATGCTGCTCAGTACTAATGCAAATGTGCCACGAGAAGAGCAGGGAAGCCAAACCACCTCACACGCACCCCAGGAGATCGTGTGAGAGCAAACCTCTGCTTCTCTCCAGAACACGGCTCCTACTCCAATCCCACTGCCAACACAGCTGGGACTCCCCATGATCCTACTGGCACCATGACTATTTTCTCGGCTGGGCATAAAATGGATGAAGGAAAAACAAATTAGTCTTGTTTAATCAACCTAAACTACTTTTTTTATTATTTAACATTAAAAATTAGAGTCTATCTTCCTCTATCTAAAAGGAGAGCTGTCAGGTTCTGACCTAAGTCTAACCAAAAGGAGGGATGGGGAGTGGAAGGGGGGAGTTGGGAAAAATCAATGAATCTACGCTAATAAAGGTTATAGGAGTAAAATTTACGCTGGATGCAAGTATGATCCTGTAGTCTTTTTATTTTTTTGGCAAGCTGCCCCAGCATGATTTACGTCGAGATAACATGATGGAGCCTCCACCATTGAAAGGAATTAAATAAAAATGCAATAAAGGAGTACAAAATCAATCCGCTTACAGTTTTGTTTAATAAAAATTCATGAAGGATGGGCGGGCAGGCCCATAAGAAATACACCAGTTCAATGAGGGGGCTCTATCAAGCCCACAGCCATTAGAGTGTAGCAGCAGGATAGGATTATTGAACATTAGCATGAGTTAGCTGTGTGCCAGTGTGTTGAATATGCCTCAGTTCCCCCATCATTCCAAGCTCTGTCATTGCTGCCAGTCAATAGTGCATCTATCACCTGAAATAATGGCCAAGAAAAGTACAAAAGATGGGGATTTGACCTTGACTGAGAAGCTGATCCATGGGGGCTTTCCAACAGGGGAAGCTGTTTTTTCAGTTAGGATGTTGGGACTAAAACCCCACAGTGGATCCAGCCTATCTCTGGACATTAGCAGGTTAAATGTGCTTTCCCCAGGCTTAATGTGGGTCCCAAATTGTCACTTTTCACAGCGAGTGAAACTTCTGTCCTCTGGAGACGTTTTCCCTAATGATAAGTTTGCATTTATTTTCTTAACTACAAGCTGAGGCCTGAATACACAGGCAAACAAACATGCCCTGTGGCATGGTAAAAAATTAATTGCAAAATCCTTTAGCCACCCTGATTTTGTAAGCGGACCTGCAAGGCTTAGGCTCACCCTTTCCCTCCAATGGGCATTTTAAAAGCTATTGCTCGCAGTCATCTTGACAAAAAGAGGATTTTAGTGCTCACAGGTTACACAGATGAGCATTTGAGAACAGAACTTGGCCAAACCCATGCAGCATTTCTGTGGTTTTCCACCAATGTGACCAATAGCAGAACAGAACTATCTCAATTTCTACCTGAGCAAACCGTCTCATTTTCAGAACATTCATTTGCTCTGTGCTAAGATCTGCAATCTTTAGGTTTTTTTATTATCACACAGAGTTCAAGTAAAAACATGGCTGAAAAGATGGACTCGCGCCTTTGCATGAGCAAGAGCGAGCTCACAAGTCAGGTGTGAGCATTCCCACTGGAAGTGCTCACAAAATACGCCGAGTGTGTGATGTCACCTAGTGGTCAGGACACACAGGAATGACAGTCAATTAACATTTGCTGCTAATTCCTCCACTAGCAGGAGGTACCTGCTGAAACTGCCTAATGCACTTATCAGATAAAGGCCCCTCCAAGCCAGGATGAGGTAGATTTAGCTTTACGCACACCTGTGATGGGATACGTACACAAACAGTAGGATGTGACCCATTTCCTCCAATGGCAGCAACTGCTAATTCCAAACTCCTTCTTCCCTGTACTCAAGTCAAGCCAAAAAAGTTAAACCAACCTTTTTTAACCACCAGCAGTGTTTTCATCGTGCTGCAAGCCTGCAGACACCCAGGAGCAGATAAAAGCACAGAATTCATCAGACTCCCTAAATTATCCCCGAGTGTGCTTTGTGCACGAAATTCCTCTCAGAGCACGGCTGGGTACAACTCCACACCCTCAGACACATTCCAGCTCGTGCCAGCCACACACTGAGGTTCCTCAGCTGGCTGATCTGCCCACATCTTTCTCCCAGCAGAGGGGATTCATGCCTAGAGAGGCATTTTGGCTTAGCTTTCCCTACATCAGACTCGGGGCAGCTCAGCTGACTGACTCCGCTCTAAGCACTTATCACGTAGGAACACAGACAAAAGGCAAAACGCTGTATTAGCCCATTCCTCCCCGAAAGAAGCCTCAAGCCAAGCAAAACTGCCCTGCTAGTTTTCCCTGGTAGGCTTTTCTTGGCTGTTCCAGTACGTTGACTTGAAGGACAATAACCTCTAGCTTGTTTAACAACTTGTCCCTGCTGTATAATTACACTTCTTTTAATTGGCTCATGGGGTTTAATCA
The DNA here is from genome assembly GCA_013397775.1 of Eulacestoma nigropectus. NCBI lineage: Eukaryota > Metazoa > Chordata > Aves > Passeriformes > Eulacestoma > Eulacestoma nigropectus. Next base: position 4,276,830 of record VZTE01004705.1, read on the forward strand.
TCTCCCGGGACTCAGCTTCCAGCGTTTCTCATTAACTGCCGGCACGCACTCATGTTCTGAGGACAGGGGGATGTGCTCCAGAGCTGCACACGGGGGAGGCTCTCTGAGGATCCAAAAGGAAAGGCTCACATCAGAGCTCCCAGCCACGTACAGACTCTCGCACTCCTCCGAGCCAGCTACACCCCATCTGTAAAGTGCACAGCCAGCTCTGCATCCCCAGGGAGAGGCAGCCAGCCCTGCTCACATCCACTGTCAACTTGCTGGAACAACTAGAGGAGGCAGAACACAGCAAGGATTGAGAAACCACAGAGAGGGAGACTCCTGGCAGAGGCATAGAAGAGTGGATATAGGAGCCATGCTGAGCCCCTTACACAAGAAACTTCTCCCTGTTACCTCCCTCAGCCTCAACTGTTCCAATATTTCTCTTAGAAGTTTGCAAACTTCAGCTGATCTCAAAATTATGTTTAAAAAATATATCTAAAATTACACCCACAGTAATATTAACATCCTTCATTTTATGCCAAGTGCCTTTGTGCCCTCCTGGAGCACAAGAACAAGTCCAGAGGAAACTATGAAGACTATCAGAGAGCTGCAGCACCTCTGCTTTGGAGATGGGCTGAGAGCTATGAGTCACTGGGCTTGGAGAAGACAAAGCTTCAGAGAGACCTTAGATCTCCTTTCAGTATTTAAAGAGGCTACAAGAGATCTGGAGAGGGACTTCCTACAGAAGCAGATAGCGATAGGACAAGGGGAGAGTGTTTAAAGAACTAAAAGAAGGGAGAAGAGATTTAGATTGGATGTTAGGAAGAAATTGTTCCCTGTGAGGGTGGGGAGGCCCTGGCGCAGGGTGCCCAGAGAAGCTGTGGCTGCCCCAGCCCTGGAAGTGTCCAAGGCCAGGCTGGACAGGACTTGGAGCAGCCTGGGACAGTGGAAGGTATCCCTGCCCATGGCAGGGGGGGGACTGGATGGGCTTTAAGGTCCCTTCCAACCCAAACCATTCTGTGACAGCAAGGTGGGCTGTACAGAGGGTTGGGAAGTCTCTGCTAAGAGGCGACTGCTACGTCCCAAGCAGTCAGCACCAAAGGCTGATCACAGGAGGATGAACCAAGGACATGATACATTGCAGAAAATGGAAAAGGATATTTGACATTTGCTGAAGGAACAATACTATGTTAAACTTGGACTGGCAGGGCCTTGAGATCCAAGTAGTTTTCTATTACTTCTCAGCCATGCTCGGCCGGTTTGTTTGATTTTTTCCATCAGAATCCTGCAGCTCAGTTCACTTTACCGGAGGGGGAAGTTGCTGGGAAAGGGACTGAGAAACAAGAATCTGTCAAAGAGTTGTTTTATTTCCTACAGCACTGGCTGACTGACCAAAATCCTATAAAAAAAAATAGAAAAGAAAAAAAAGTCAAATTCAGGAAAAAGCCCTGAACGTGTCAAGGCTTTTGGAACAAATGGCACAATAGGTTTTTCCTGTAGCTATAGGCATGTATTTCTTCTTATTTTTTATTTATTTATTTAAGCCCCTGTAACACACCATTTCCCCCAAAGGGCTGCAAAGGTTCAAAGGCTTTGAGAGCACCAATAAATCATGACCACATAAATGTCCTGTAGTGAAGTTTGATTCTTATTTACCCGGGGTCTTTGGGCCAGTGCTCAGTCTGTGTTGGAGAAGGCAGATTTACTTCTCCTGAGATGCCCTCAATTCACAGAGTGCTCATCTTTCAAGCAGCACCGCTCCAGCCTCAGCTGCCAAAACACTTCTAGCTGCAAGTTTCCATCATTTGCTTTATCACACTTCCCTTTCCCCTCCCAGATACTGGTCTAAACTAAGTTATGTTTAGAAATACCTTGTGAGTGGCCAGACTGTGAGTCAATGAATCTCTGTAAATCACTGCCATATGCAGAAGTAGTTCAGGCTTTAGTGAGCTTTCTCCTTAGGCCATCTCTAGCCTTGATTCTCCTCTCTAAAATAATCCTTAGGACTGTGGCATGTTGTATAGAGTGTAAGAAACTCAGCACAGCTAGAAGCAGGGTACAAGAGTGGGGCACAAGAAACAGAGCACTAAAAAGAGGACAGAAATACTATTTTAGATGAACTGGATGCCCTACTGCATAGCTAAGGTGCAGTTCTGTCCTGCAGGCAGTAAAGCAGTGAATCAGTCTCCACTCCACAGCAAGGATGATCTGCTCATCCACCTCTGCTAAGAGGAAAGCAGGATCAGCACCAGAAACTCCAGCAGTTTGATTAAAGCAAGCACCTAATAGTGTAGCTGTTTCTTCACATTTTTTTCTGTTAGGTAACTTAATCTAACATTCATTCTCTAATGCCAATGAATATTTACACCCAATCCACTTTGAAGTATCCTTTTTAATTATTCACAGTTAGTACAGCTGCAGGTATTCACTGGCAATTTGTGAACGGAGTCCATATTAATTTTCTGGAAGCACTTTTCTGGAAGAATTTTTTTCTGACAGGAAACAGAACCAACACCCAGAGAAGTAAATTAACTACTCACATGACTTAAAACTAAAAGACTGCAGATGCACATGACTTTTCAGATATGTACATGGAAAAATAAAAATTAAGACAACTAATTATAGCAAGACATTTTGCTATAGAACCCTAATTTTTTTTTTTGAGACAAACAGAAAAAGTGTTTAAGCACCACAGAAACATCACAGTTCCGTGCATCATTCATTAGAGAGATAGAAATTTGCCAGACACATTAAGCAAAAAACAACTCTTTGATTCAGTGGAATGTGACTGGGACATACGTAGGTTCAATTGCAGTGGGAACGCACGTAGAGAATCTCATCCTCAGACAACAGCCTTGAACCCTGCAGGAATCTGCACAGCTCTGCTTTTAGGAAAGGCCTTTTGTCATTAATAGTTTGAAAGTGTTGAAGGGAAATGTTGGCAAAACCCCAGCAGCAAATTTCAGTTCATTCTGTAACCCGAAAAACAGGTGGGTGAATTAATCGGCAACCAAGACCACTTTGTTCCACCCCATGCAAAAAAGCAAAGCCTAAATGGGGATCTAGTGTGCTCTGAATTATATCTATTTGACTTTTATTTAATTTGCCTTAGCTTTTCTTACTCTCTTTTGTCTGGAGAGCGCAGAAGCTCCTGGCCAGAGGACCTGCTATTTAGCTTATAAATTTAAGGTAATGCAAATGCATTTCAGGCTGTTTTTATTTATGCCATAATTGGTTGGGGGTTATTTTAGTAAATAAATAAAGGCAGCTAAACATTTGCCATGTAGTCATATCTTCCTAGGGTTTTGGTCAGGGTGGTGCCCACATTATCCTACAGTGTTTGTATCGCGTGCTTTGGATGACAAGTTTATTGGAAAATGAACAAGAGCCCCTCTCCCAGCCCCTGACAGCAAAAATCCATCTCCAACATAACAGACAGATATAATTGTTGTGCACCCTGTTAGACATGCCAAGTGATTGATACAATGCAAAAAGGAGCAGGGTGAAATTATGATGATCTATAAAGATCTTTCTGGAACAGCGAAAGAGGAAGAGAATCATTTTTAATATGATTAATATTGCAGCAGAGAGGGGGAGAAAGGAAAGAGATGGGATTCGTTCCCTGCTATAACACTCTACTCCCAGGCAATACTGCTTAGCAGGAAAGCCTTCCAGCTGAGGGCTATGAAACAGTTATCACTGGTAGGTGATTAAGTTACTAATTCTTCAGGGAGAAGACATTTAGAGGCCCATATTAAAGGAGAGCGAGGCAAAATTACATTCCGTTTCAATTTAGTTTAGCAATTCTAGTGATTTAGTTAAATGAAAAGCAATTGTTCCAATTAATAGTATTGAATGTTATTCATCAAAAGTGTCAAAACAGCTGTGTTGGTGCATTAGTAACCTATTCTCTTGTCAGAGATATGGATAATTCCCCGGGATTGCACGAGGGAAATGGCAGAGCAGCCAGGAGCCTTCAGCGGAGCCGCACGTCCCGCAGCGTTAATGACTGCAGGGTCATGGAGCTGCTGTCAGGCTCCAGCGGCTCCACTCCGGGGTGGAAAGGACAGCAGGGGTTCAGCAGGGCAGGGGATGTTCCCAAACACAAGAATCTGGCTCTCGTCCTCCCCGGTGCCATCCCACAAATGTCCTTCAGGACAGTCTGGCAGGGCAGCACAGCCTCGCGCTGCTGGCGAGGGCAGAGCAAAGGCAGCTGCTCCTCTCCTCCCCATTCCACTCCTTGTCCCACTCCTTCCTTAGGGTTTTGTGCAGGAAAAGGTGAGACCTCCACCTTGCTTTGCCTAGAGCTGGTGCAAGAACAATTAGGAAGCCAAGCCTCAGCAAGTGCCAAGCACCATTTTTGATCCATGCTGAGCCCTCAGCAGAGACAGTGGCCCTGCAGCAGCTTTTCTCATGGAGCTCATCCATCAAAACAGTGATTAAGGAGCTAAGAGGAAAAGTTTGGACATAACCCCTGATTACAATGGGGTAATAAAACACAATGGTGCTGCTGGCCTGGGAATATGACACTCTGGCACAAGACAGAACCTTCTATTTTGGGATAAACAGACCCCGGTCTGAACATGGCTGAGGGCATCCTGGAGCTCATTAATCTGTATGGGAATGACAGAGACAGGATAACAGGTCTGATAAGGGTTTCCTCCAGCCTTTTCCTCGCACCGTGCAGGCCCCTGCAGCCATCTCAGCTATCTCCACTCAATAAGGCTTTATACACTTCCTCCCACGACCCATAATTGCCATCTCAGTGCGGGCGATACTATCGCCTTCCTTTCCTTTCAAATTTCCATAGCCTTTTTATGGGAGATTAGAAAATCCTGTCTTTTTTGGACTCTGCTGTTTGTTTTCTCCAGGAGCTAAAGAAAAACAAAAGCATGCCGTGTAGCTGAGTTGAAGGACAAGGGAAAAAAAGGGTGCTAAGGGCCCAGCAGGAACCTGCTGCAGCTTGTGGTGCTCCTTACCCGGGCAATGCCTTTGCACTCCTCAGGAACAAGGCAAACCGTGGCCCAGTCACATCCCACAGGGCACAAACCAAGAGCTACAACAATCTCGTGTGTCAAATGATGCATCTGTTCTTTTTGAAAAGTAGTTAACAGATAAAATCAACAAAAACGTGGGTACATTCAAGGAGAAATGGAGCCTTAGATACCTCAAGTGAAAGATGATTCTGTTTCTTCTCCCCGTCTCTGAAGGCACCCTTCAAGCCACACTCACAATCCAGCCTTCCTCATGAAGGTAACAAGGCTTTGCAATGTGACTTTTCTTGCTTCCTCTTCCCTGCTCCAATGACTGCCAGGGATCACAGCCCAGCAGTTACCCTGCTCTAACACACACTGGAACAGCCAGGTGCTCTTGCTGAACACAAGCTAAAGTCAGTGCAGAGCATCACATCGTACCAGCACTGCTGTAATTGAAATTTTATTTAACGGGGAGAGGGAAACAATCTCTCTCATCTATGCAAGCCAAACAGTTTGTTATCACCTGCTCACGCTCAGAGGAGGACTAAGGCTTGTGAAAGCTGTAACTGCAAAAAAACTTCCCCAGCTTTACACATAAAAATGTATAAATCAAGTATCCTCACTAGGTCTGGCACTCCACAAAATCCCCTTTAAGCCCTAGCCTGGAACTGTACCTGCATCTGCTTTTATCATAAGAGCTTGAAAGCACATAGGAAACAGCACCTTAACTCACGGGCTCTGAGTTTTGTTATGACCTCTGGTGCTTTGTGCCTCAGTAACAAGGCTGCTGAAATACAACTCCAAGCCAGAGCAACGAAATAAATCCCCCCATGCTGGTCCCAGCACAGGGGAGTGGACACACAGCAGGGCCGTGCTAAACTTCTGCAGAAGGTTGGAGAGCACACATGTTAACTTCAGAGTGGTGGCCAGAAGAACAGAGAAGCACCGTGGAGCCCTGCCCATATTACAGTTCAGGTTTTTGGCATGAAAGAATCTTCTTTTTGGCAACTTTTATTTTCTCATTCCTGCTCACGATGGTAGGATTTTAAATGCCTTCAGGGCATAGAAGGTTACTGATAATAAAGGTGTGCATTTTAATACACCAGAATAAATAGAGATATGCCTATTTTGGTGCACATGGCTCCACCTTAGCTGTTTTTCAAACATGCCACATAACATTTATTATGAAAAAGAATTAAAGAGCCCTTCATTAATTATTTGTATTACCATAGCACCTAAGGGCATTAATCACACATCAAGGCATTGTTCAGTAAACATTGCCAGAACACGGTCTGCCCAAAATCAAAATCCAGGGCAATGAAGAAGAAACAACTGCACAGAAATAAAAGAATGTACGTGGTGTGGGAAGCACAGGGTGATGGCTTCAGCCAGCAGGAGAGGCACGAGAAAAACCATGTCCTCTGCCATCAAATTACCTGTGCACAGCCCAGGTGAGGAAGGTTTTTAAGACAGATTGGGTGAGGATTAAGAGTCAAGAATAAGTGATCGGATTATTGGAAGCCAAACCCAAGGAGAGGATGTGGAAGTAAGTGGGCAGCTTGCAGCTGTTGTGGTACAGAGCCCACAGAGACAACACTGAGCAGTCAGGTACAGTTTGAGTCAAGTTATGGATCAAGAGGGCTCCTGGAAGATCCTTTCCAGCCCAGTCCTTTGACTTTACAACAGTTAAAAATAATTTTAAAATAGACAGGAAAGTTCTAACACCGTGTTTGTTAAACAGGCCCCAAGTTTAAACGTTTCATTACAAGTTAATACCAACACTATCCCCTTATTCTGAGACGCCAGGGCACAAATGTGTTGGGAACTGCACTTCACCCATGACAGACCCCCAGGCAACAAATCAAAGCTTCAGCATTCCTCAAGATCATTATCTCCTGCCAAAGTTAAACACCCGTAATAAACAAATACCAGCTTCTGATCATAAAATGCAGCTGAAGCCAAAAATAAAAGCTCAGAATCTGCCTAGATGGTGACAAGTAACTAATACACCAGGTAAGCTCTTCCCACCTCTTCGGTTCCTACACAAGCCCCAGAGCTCAGTTCTAGCACGTGCCCAGCACAGGCTGGGAGCAGCCGCTCATTCCTAACCATCATTTTCACTCTTCCTGCCTCATCTCTTGGAAGATGGGAGGTGTCCTCATGTAAAAGGCGGTGATGAGAGAAAACAGATGTATGTTGTGAAGTGAGCCGAGCAGCAAAAAAAGTTGATTCCTCCTACCCACACAAGGTTTTGAGATTTTGGTGTATTGAATAAAAACAAATTTATGTTTGAAAAGTCACTGTTGTACTTCACATGCCCCATTTTCCTCCCAAGGGGAGGCTCCTGCATGAAACTGTAGGGTAGAACAGAACAACAATTGCTGCTCACAGAGGTAATAGTGAAACATGAAATTATTGTAGTATAGCATGTTGCCATAATATGAATTAAACTACTGTATTTCCCAGCTGTAGCTTTCTTAAATTCCTATTTCACTTTGTCACTGTTGTTGGGTTTGTTTCAAAATAAAAATAGGCTTATAGACAGCTGAATATTTAACAGTGTTGCCTTCATTAAAACAAAGGGGAAAAAAAAAAAATCCCACTCCCTTGGGGAAAAAAACCCCAAAAACAACAAATATAAAACCAGACCAACTTCCCATTCAAAACCTTAAAGAACTGTTCTCCCAAACCTGACTGTACAGGAACATGGCTAATGCAGAAAGGAATTTTTTATTATTATTATTTAGGTGCATTCTCAGAAGTTAATCAACTAATCTCCTCCTCGATTTCCTAAACCAAGAAAAGGCCAGATGTAGTAATCTATTACAGACATGATATAATTGTACTGTAATCATAACAGAACAATATCTGCACATATGCTTTTGTTAAGCACAGGGCACAGCCTGACACTACTCATTAAGAAACAAATGGAACATTCAACCACGGCTTTCATTTGATCTTACAAAGATAAGCCTCGGTATTGTTACTCCGGATTTTGTGTGTGTGTGCAGGACACAAAAGCATTCTCTCTCACGATTGAAAAAAAATATAAAGCCAAAGCAAACTGATCTACACAGGACAACTGACCAGTAGAACAGTATATTCTGCTCTTATCACTCTGCAATAACTTAAAAGTCACTCCAAGCACAGAATTAACACCAAAAAGCAAGCCCAAAACAGTTATCTCACCCTACTATGGCATTGCTGGCCACTTTTCTTATGCAGAACATTTTTCACTATCACATCCCAATGATATTTTACACAGCATTATACTCACTGGTATTGTAATTTAAACCTTGTCTATGCCCTGCGTATGAAAACTTCTCAGCATAACTAGTAGCAGTACCAGAAAGGGAAATATCAAACCACTTTAGAACTTTCTGAAGGGTGTGCCTGGCAGGAAAGCAGTTAAAAAGCAGCAACATGAAATTGCATATGATACAGCACAGTGATGCTACTGCATTATAAATAATGCTGAGGGATGCATTATTTATATGTCTAATATTGGGCTCGCTTATGAAGAAAGCTTCTTTCTGCAGTTTGTCTCCAATAGTAATAGGCAGGCAGGATCACACAGCAGAGATCGGAAGGAAACATGGCAATTCAGGGAAATTTGGGAGGCAAAACACAGAAAAACATTGACTGGAGCACTCTATTGCATTTCCTAGGTTTAATAAGTTGGAAATCTCAGCAGGTTAGGAGCTCACCTTTCATTCATTTAAATATTCAATAGGAAAAAAAAAAAAACTTGGATTTTTTTTTGAGCCTTATCCCAAGTCTGTGTCCTTTAACAGCTGCAGGGCTGGCACGGAAATACTCTGAGATCTCTGGCACCTCCACGTCTGATCACTGTTTTAAACTAAAGTTGGAGAAAGGCTCTGCCCCCTGAAAGTGTTTAAATTGGCTCTTGCAAGAGGGCGGAGCCTCCAGCCCCACTGCGAGCTCAATCTTGTAACACGCTCATTTTCTGTTCCTGTGTTGGGTACACCCCTTTGCACAGATCCAGCAGGAATGCTGCTGCTAAGAGCACCTCTTTCCCTCGCTGCACTGGAAACTCCACCAGCAATTTGTAAACAAGTGCAACTCTGAGGAAGAAAGCACAGATAAACCTGGTGGTTAGCCCAAGTCAGAGCACCAACGGGGCCAAATCAAAATTTTGGTACCATCAACATTTTTCCCTTCAGTCAGAAGTTACCAACTGTAGATAAATGCCTGTAACAAGCTTTTCTCTGCCCCTTATCCCACTTGTTTTCCAAGACCGGTGGTAGGTCTGCACCACAGCCACCTCTTCTTGGCATCAACACACAAAGCTGAGGGATGGAGATGGGTCCCAGCCATCCATGGGCACCACAGGGATTTCTCTGGAGTTTGGGTGGACAACCAGACCGATCTACAAAAAATAAATCAGTTCCAGTGGGTCAGAAACTGCTCTCAACAATGAGCACAGAGCTGTTGTGGAAGTTAATGAGTCCCACCACCGTGTAATCCAGCGCAGGCAGGGCCTTGGGGGGAATTGAAGCATTCTTGTGCTTTGCTGTTGTTGTTGCTTCAGTCCAGCTTTACCTCATAAAAGCAAACTAGGCCTGTGCTTGGGACCATGGTGCTGACAGTCACATGAGCTCATCTTTACAGCTTTCTTTTGTTGTTGGAGTTGCAGAAGAAAAAAAAGGCTTGAAGACTAGAATGGGACAATGATCCCAAAAGATAGCTGGTGGGTATGAACATAGCTGGTTTGAAGTACATTTCATGAAACCATTCGCTCCAAACCCACTGTTTTGGAAACTTGCTTTCACAATCCTATGCTCCAAGGTCCCAGATTGTCCAAATTCCACATACTATTGCTGAAAATGTTTTACACTTCCCTGTCTAACTGAACCAGCATCCCAAAACCATCCTATTAAAACCAGTAAAACAGAGTTCAAAAATAAAAGTGAACAATGGGAAGGAAGCGAGATTCTTCTTCAAGTTTGAAGGTTATCTTCCAAGTCCAAATCTTTCTTATGCATCTTTTCAAAGCAATATTTAAGCACATCTAGCTACATTTTAGTTCTTCCTACAGGTGTTTTGCTGCATCTTCATCTTTGCTAACAAAGCATTTAAGGCCAAGATATTCTCATCCCAGAGGCCACAGTGAAGGGCTCACAGCCTCTCCTTCCCACCTGATTCCTCGTACAGTATCACAGGCAGGAAAAGTAATTGGCATCAGCCCATTTACATTCCTACAGCAATTTTTCCTGAATGCTTCCAACTGATGGCCAAAACACTCCCCCACATAAACCCAATGACATAAGAAACTCTGTGTTCATTTTAAAGTGTTCTGGACTTTCCTAGCTCTGCACAGAAGTTGAAGGCACAGGCTGAGCACATCCTGCAGCCTCCAAACTGAAAGCAAATCAGTGATGCTCAGATTTTATCACACTTAAGTCAGTCACGAGACTCGGTTTGCATTTCCACACAATTGACTCCTTTAGCTTGGCATAGACAAACCTGTCTTTTCCTGTTACAGATGAAGAGCTGACACCAATTTATCCCAGGATGTGAAGCTTGCCAGGACTTCTGTTTTCACCCACAGATTCAATTTTTTCAGTGCCCCTCCACTTGTGACCCATCCTTGAGATGAGGAATTTCCCCTTGTGCAGAAAGCCCAAAGTCAAATCACATAATGGAGCTTAGTTTATGCTAAGCAGAATTTCCAGATAAACTTCTGCAGTCAAATCTACCCAGCACTGTTGATCCCAGTTCTCCACTTTGCTGTGCAATTTCAGACACAGCTTAAAGTGGAGAAGCCAAAAGAATCCAAAAATTAAAAACCACTTTCCCCATATTCCACTCAGCAGCTGTCACAGAGGAAATGCAAGTGGAGTGATTAATTCTTCCACTTATTCTGATGCAAGAGCATCAGCCTCTCAGATTTGGGCTTTATGACTATGCTCTGCCTCCCCAGGCCAATCGTAAGAGTCAAATTTTGACAAATTTCATACTGTGAGGCTTTTAAACAGTCAAATATTGCTTTATTATTTAGAACATCATTTTTCGGTTTTGTTTCCAGCTGTATGTAGTACTGAAGTTTGCATTAATGCCCTGCATTATATCATCCTTATCAGACAAGTTTCCGAGGTACAGCTGATTCTCCTTTTTGATTTTCTACAAGAGCTATTAAAAATGCTGACCAAAGAGTATAGATTTTCATTAATATTTCCTCTTCTTTTGATCTGTTCCTTTGATTTACCTGACTCTACAATCCAAATAATCAGAGGAGTTCCTGTCTTTCATGCAACAAATGTAATGCCAAAATTTAATCAAGCCAAGGTTTTTAAGATGGGGGCGGGGGGAAGAGGCAGTACATTTAAAGGGTTTTCCTCACCCTATCTCTCCAGATGGTTTTGGGAAAAGCATACTCCAAGATGTACCAGTTAAGTATCCAGCAGCATTAGTGGGTTTCAGAGGACATTCTCTGCTTTTTAGGCATGAAAAATATTCCTATAAACAGCAAAGATGCTGAGGATGAGAATTTAGATTGAGATGGAGACAACTTTTTCCTTTAGGCAGGGGAAAACAAGGTGTTGCTCTAGCATTTTCTCCACACTCTCTCTTGCTTCAGTTCAGTTTTCTCCGCTAGCTTAAGCAGTTGATATCTTCTCAGGACATCCAGTTGACTGTATACTTGTTTTTCAACCCTGTTTTGGCGTAAGGTTGCTGTCTTTATTCCTTTTGGTATTGTTCCTGCACAGGAAGGCAGGAAAATATGTTTCCAGGCTCCTAATATGTGTTTGTTCTCCCTTATTGTTGTTCACTCTGTTTACACAGTGGTTGTTTTCCTTCATCTCTGATGATGATATTTAAACTCTCTCCTAAGAGGAGAGAGATTTCAGGGAGTGGAAAATACAAAGACAGAGTAATGGAGTAAACACAGACTTTGCTTTCAGCACTCTTGGGGAGTCAGCCTTGACCCCAAGATACCCAAACAAGTTGCAAGTGTAACATGTGCACTTTTGGATTAAGTCCAAATGCTCCTGTTTTTATACTGTTTTTACATTAGGGAATGAGGGAACAGATGTGGTTCAGAGCAGTCAGCGCACCCCAGAACACTGCGCTGCAATCACTCCAATGCCATTAATTCACCATTAGAACAGCTTTGTTCAGGAGTCCTTCAGTTGTTCCGTGTGATTGCTGCTCCAGCCCAGCTCCAACAAGCACCTCAAATATAACACAGAGAAATCAGAGAATTCATCATTCACCACCCTCTGTCTCAGAGTCAAATTTACTCTGGGGTCCCTTAAAAAAAAAAAGAAAACAAAAAATAAACAAAAAAACCCACAAAAACCCTACAGGTAGGTGAAAGCAGCCATTATCTGTGTGTGACAATAGCTGCTTGTAGATACACTTGTAGAGCTGTAGTTATGCAGCTTTTTTCCACATTTCCAGTATTCACTTAACTTGGTGATGCAATAATTTATATATACAAATGATGGGGATAATTGCATAAGCAAAGTTCTAACCAATCCAAGGAGAGGGGTGTATGCTAACTAGCACAGAAGTTTGGGTGATGTAAGCCATCAAATGAAGGAAATCTGCAGCTTCTCAAAAAAGGGCCAAAATGGCTTCCAGTCAGCTAAACAACAAACTAATCAGCTTTTCTGATAACCTGGAAGAAGCCTCTTCCTTCTTTCTTTCTTGTGAAATCAAATAACAAAGTCCATATGTACATAAAAATGGGAATAAAATAAACTTCCCTGTCTGTCCATCTGAGCCTCTTTGCAACCACACTCAGACCACCTGAACTGGGACTGAGGGCCCTTCACAGCCCAGCACTCACAGTCAACAGCCAGCTTGACCACAGGTTTCCCAGAGCAGTCTCAGATACCTTGATCCTTAAAATAATTTAATCATGGTGCAATAACAAAATAACAGCTTGAGATGCCTCTGAGCAGAGACCCCAACCAAAAGAAATCATGGAGTTTTAGACCCTCACAGTCCAACTCTGGAGTCCTCAGCTCCTGCCGTGTCCCTCCCCTGGCTGTGCCACAGGTCTGTGTCCCCGAGTGTCCCTCCCCTGGCTGTGCCACAGGTCTGTGTCCCCGAGTGTCCCTCCCCTGGCTCTGCCACAGGTCTCTGTGCCCTTTGTTGTGCAAAGGGTCAGCAGTTCTCAGTCTCTTGCCTGGGGCTCCCAACCAGAGCCCAACCCGCAGCTCCTCTGCGGCTGCATCCTGAGCCCCCTGCACTGGATGGGCCCCTCAATAAGGACAGCAGACTTTTCCTCTCCCAGTTTCCCCTCAAGGGAAGATCTGGAAAGGGCCATCATCTCCCCTTCCACAGAACTGCTGACTGCCCCAGTTGCACCAGTGCCCACCACTGGGGTTCCCCCTCAGAGGACCAGCACACCCCAACAGCCATCATTTCACTCAGCATCATCCATGTCCTTTGTTCTTACAAGGGATGACCTCATCTCAGACCAACTCCAACTGTTTTCCACAGTGACATAATTTCCATACCTAATTCCATATGGTCCAGAGCAAGGTTTGAGCATGAATAACCTGAAGCCTAAAACCACAGAAGGAGACCCACTTCCCTGGATGACTTCATAGGTGACCTCTACTGGTCAGGGGTCTTCCCCTCATCCCACCACAGCTTTATGTCTAAAAGCAGAAACAGCTTTTAATCTCTTATTAAAATTATGCAAGAATGGGCCCACAGGTTATTTTGGAGACATCCAGAAAGATCCCTGAACTGTCAGTAAAATTCTAGGAATCAATGGCCAGCTCAGGAAGGCAAAGGAGGAAACATAAAAGAAAAATACTCCTCTGAGCATACCATTATTGTTAAATATCACCATTCCAAATGTAAGAGATAAATTTTCAAGTGTTACAGCAGGTCTCAGAACCCTATTAATAGAAATTAGAGGGAAGTCTAATAGAAAAAGACAGAGAGGAAGACATTCTCTCCACTGCTCCCTGGGGAAGGTGAGAAAAGACTGAAAGATGACACTTTATCTCTTCTAATTCTCATGGGACCCATAATCACAGCATTCATTCAGCAAATAATAATAATAAATATGGTCTGAAGCGACTCCAGCTATTTCAGCTTTAATAAATGGGTTGAAATAGAGGCAAATTCAGATACAGAGAGCATCTTTTCAATAAAATCTGATAGGGTTATTAATAACATTAATGGAGTACCATGCTGTCTCCATTTTGTTAATAGTTGCCTTGTTCTCCCCCAGTCCATTCCCCACTCCCATGCACAGACACAGACAAACACACACACTTTTCCCTCCAGTGATGACAAATTCAGACTGTCAGCTTTCTGCTGGCAATGCATCCCAAGAATTAGTCAAATTTGACATGATTTTATTGTTTTATGGGAAGTGCCAACAGGGATTTTTCTGCCTGAAGTACATTTATATCCTAGTTCAAATCAGATCTTGGCTTGGTTCATGGACACAAAGAGGATAAGCCAGGAAACCTGCAGCTCCTCAAGGACAAAAAAAGTTATGGCTATGATGGGGTGCTTAGAGCCTTCTTCCAGGTAACTGTGCCTTTGTTTTTACTTGTCCCTCACTTTCAGGACAGCTTTTCCTTTCAGCTTTTTGTTCCCCAATCAGGGAATCATCCCCAGTGCATGGCCACAGTATTTGGGCTGCTAGTCCAAACCCAGACTTGGTCTGACCTCTCTCCCCACCATACTGCATGAAAAAACAACTATTGACTCCAGTTGTACAGGACTGAGGGCTCCTGATAATTTAAAATTCACCCTTATTTATGCCATTTCACACCAGCCCTTAGCAGTATTTTCCAAATGTCAGGTTTTTACAGACTTAATGAGATTAAAAAAACGTGTTCCTTTCCCTTAGCATTTTATGCTTTCAGCTGTGACTTCCATAAAATCATTTTGGTTAGCAAACAAGATGGCTATATGATTAAAGAAAAAAATTCATCTCGTTTTCCTAGTCCCCATCTATAGATGGGGAAGGAGCAGCCAGAGCCAAAGTGTTTTATATCACAGCACTTCTCTTGCGAGGAGACCAAAAAAAAAAAAAAA
>VZTE01004705.1:4291886-4407966 GCA_013397775.1 Eulacestoma nigropectus
AAAAAAAACAAAAAGAAAAGAAGAGAAATAGAATTATAGAGTTGCAGAGAAATGAAATGTTTGAACAGAAAATAATTTCCCTAACTTGTAGCCTGGAGGCATAACCTGTCATAGCTCTGCAAGAATTGAACAGTCAGGGAGTTCAAGTTTTTTGCAGCTTACCATAAACTAATATGCTCCGTCATATCTTCCTCAGGAGACAGGGATTTGAAGGAGCCACTGTATTTAGAACAGCAAAAGTGATTCTAGGGCTTAATAGAATTAGAGGGAACCGTCAGAAGCCAAACACAGATGGAGACTAGATGGAAGGTGACAAAAAAATTCCCAAACCACACACCACACTAAAGACAGAGAGCTAAGTGGTAATTCTATTTTAAGCTCTCCTAATCAGCTCATATCCTACAAGAATTCCACTCTGTTTTACATACCTGTACCCAGAATAACTGACAGATTTCCACATGAAACAGAGAGCATCATACCGTGAGTCTCTCAGTGTGCTGGGTCAGCCTCAGAGGCTGCTGCAGGAGAGGAGAGCCCCACAGCAGGCACTGCCTTCTGAAACGGGGAGTAGCAGAGCTAAGAAGAAAAAGAAAAACTCTCAAGGAAGAAATGAACTACTTTAAAACCTGCATTGAACAGATCTGGCAGGATTCTCTTCTTACATCTGCAGTCTCTTCTCCCTTGATCTTTATAGGCTTACTCTGGTCTGAAGTCAATGCAGAAAGCACAGTAAGGTGCAAGTCCTGGAGGCGACTCCGTGAACAAGACACAGCTGAACAAAATAAGTATTTTTCCTAAGATATTTGCTGAACTCCAGCCTCATCAGGACCATACATCCACTGTGGAGTAGATACTGTCCCAAATGCTGCTCTCTGAACTGCTTATGGGTCAGAACCAAAACACAAGTTCTGCCAGGGACACAGGCTGGATTATGGATTGTCTGCTCCTGCCTGGAAAAGGGCAGAGTAAGAGGAAAACACTGAAGAACCCCCAAATGGCAGGAGGAGGTTTTTTACCCATTCAAAGGCCAAAAATACTTCTCCTCTATTTTTCCACTATATTACACTATGAAAAATGCCCCCATTAAGAAAGCACTATACTGGGAAACCCCTAGAAAAAAGTCAGAGCTGACCTGGTGCCAGACTTTCTCTCTGCCTTTTTTGGCTCAGTTTGGTCTTCCCATGCTTCTGTGGGACAAATTCCCCTTTACTGGGATTTGTTCTAATCTATCACAGTTCAGGTCTCAAATTGCTACAGGTATTCCAAACCCCTGAGTGATCCAAATGCTCTCTCCTGGAACAACAAATCTCTGCCATCCCTACCCCGAACTGTGACATCCTCCTCAGAGAGAAATAAAGTCTTTTTCCATGCAAGATCCTACTCTGGCAGTAGGTTCCCTTTTACAGAAAGCCCACACTGGTACCATCCTGACCCAAACCCACAGGTTCCCCCAGCCCTAGACTCTGCATGAGATACAGTCTGCAATAAAAGCAGTGCCTCTGGCACACCTGAATGCGCTTTATTTACATGAGGGAATGGGTGCACAGCTCTGGATTACCTGTAACTCAAGGAAAGGTACTTTCCTTTCCCATCTCCACTGCTTTTAGCTGAGGTAAGGTNCAGGTGCTTTCCTTTCCCATCTCCACTGGGAGATGCAGTTAACTTCACTGCTTTTAGCTGAGGTAAGGTTCAAGTTAGCAGCTGGGACAGTTTGTTGAAGACCAGAGGGAAGATTTAAGTAGATCTGCAAACTGCACCCACACCTTCCAGTGCTCCTCTAGCATCCTACCACTGGGACTTCTTTTCTCTCCACGGAGAGTGCTTCCTCCAAAGAGGGAAACATCAAGAAACCAGCATTCAGAGGCAATGCTGGGAGAAAGCCACAGGACCTGCACTCACACAGAGCTGCCACACCAACAACTGCCCCCACAGCTCCTGTGCTGGCTTTGCCCATTTACCCCTCCGAACAAAGGGACGACACCCACGGCGTGACCTGCTGGGAGCAGGGGCTTCTCCAAAGCACTCCGCCTGACCTCGGGGTAATGAACAGAATTAATATGGCAAAGCCTCTAACACGGCACCACTTCCCAGCAGCACAGCCACAGCCTCTAATTGATTAGTCCATAAAAATCTGTGCACTAAATTGAAAGGAGCTGCACTAATTCTCTTTTATGTTAAATTTCTGTCTTTCTCTTTTATCGAATCCTTCGTCGAATGTCCCTTTTGCTGCCTATTGTGGGCTTGCTCTGGGCCTGTTTTCCTCTTGCCCAGATTAAGTACCTAATCAAAATCTTGTCTCCCTTAATGGCATAAAATTGAAAGATAGATATTGCACTTTACACAGCTGATTAAACACTAGAATGTGGCTAAATGCTTTACAGGGCTTGTTACATTAACTAACTCTGTCATCTGCCAGCTATCTTATAATTGCATATGCTCATGTTGCCACTGGTGAAGCCAAGGTAAGATTTTTTTTCCCTCCATTACCTCTTTCCAGTCTCCCTCCCTCCACATTGCCGCCCACCAGCTGTGTGTCAGTGAGGAGCTCAGAACTCCCCTGCTACAACCACCTGAAGAAAAACTGTCTGGTGCTGGTTGACTTTCTCCATGTTCACCTGTCAGTCACTGGTATGGGGCCAGCTAAAGTGACTAGTGTGATGGAAAGGGACAGTAAATATATATTTTATTTCTGAAGGAAACAATCCTGCCCACACTTCTTGTCTTGACAGCTTTAATGCTAGATACCTTGTTCCATAAGGCTGGAAAAAGCAAGGATAAAGGAAAAACCAATAGTGTTTACACTACTTTGTATAAAAACGCATTTTAAAAAGTCTGAACTTCAGACTTTCTTTCCCTGGCTCATCAAAGCATAATCTCATGTAGGTGTCTCAATGTTGCACATCTTGGCTTTTTTCTTACATGGTAATAATGATGCAGATGGACTTTCTGGAAGATTTACAAGTCTATCCCAGTTGATTTGCCTTTCAGAGGAGAGTTTCACCTTCTGCAAGGCTTTCACAGAGAACAATCCCTAAACACAATCTTTGACTAGATTGCTTCGAGAAAGAAACAAACTAACCAACCCAGAAGAGCTATTCCAGAAATATTTTTGGAAGAAAGAAAAGCGGTAGAGATTTTGTTAAATGTTCTTAGGAATTGTTAACGATTGAAACATTAATCAGGGCTTATATTTTGTTTAAAGATACAAACCATGCTGCCAAATACTCTGCAGGTAAGATGTGTTGTCTTTGTCATCCACAGACACAGCAGTTTTAGAAACAGACCTGCTCCTTTGCACAAATATTTCTATATAGATCGCCTTAAAGTAATTGCCCAAACACTCCTCCCTTTTAATACAGAAAATAGACTGCACATTACACCAGCCTGTAAGGTGTGGAAAGCTGGTTCAGTTCATGTGCATTTCTTCCTGACCCCAGTCTTTTACAGAGAACCTATTTGTTAAGCAATAAAATAACCCGTCATCCATTTCTGGTCCACATATTACCCTAATATTTCTTCTTATTTCCAAATTCCGCTGCAGAAGGTGCTAGAAGTCTCTTTTTGCCACCTTCTTTCTGATTCTGCACCTTATTATACAAAAGCAGGACTCTAGCCAGGCAAGGAGGCTCTGCCTGGGAGTCAGTACCTCTCTGAGGGACTGCATTCACAGCCAACTAATAAAGCTACCCCTAAGCTTTGCCCTAAAAATACCCAAAGGCCCAATTTTTTTCCCATGGGCTCAGCAGTAAGGCTTTACCGGGTTGGTTCTCCCTCCCCAGGTTCCATGGGAGCTAAATCAAGTTGAGCTGAAGCAGACATTATAATTCCACTGGCAATTAATAATCCATTAATTGTTATCTTATCCCACCAGGATTCTACACCTTCCCATCTTCCATTCGTTGGTTTCCTCCTGAAACCACACAAATTAGTTCATCGCACCATTGTTAATGGCTCATAAAAGCTTACTAGAGGCTATTATGAAATCTTTACTAAGTGCTTGTTTTTAAATATTCATGAAGGCACAATATATACTTTAATAAGACACGTGGCAAGTTAAAAAACTGAACCCTGCACTAAACATTAAGGTCTCAGGGAAGATTCATTTGAAAGGAAGATATCCACAGACAAAAGGCACCCCCAGTTCTCTCCTAATCTTCCTTTTTCTTGATCTAGGAGGTAATCTTGCCAGATCCTTTTGCCTGTAGTTTCACACTTATTAAAATTCTTTGGTTTAAGCTAACATACCGATTCCAAATTTCCTCCTGAAGGAGGAGAATATTCCCCTTTACATCAAGATCAATATGCAACACTAGATAGCAAAACTGATGTGGCAGATTTCAAGGAAAAGCAATAAGTTAGTTCAAGATTGATCTGCAGGTACCAAAAGTAGGTGGAAATTTACTCAAGAACCAGCTAAAACCTGCCTCAAACTGGTCATTCAATACAGAAAATTCTTCAACAGTAAGCATTTTCTAAACAGAAAAACAAATGGCTCCGTGACCTGCCACGCTATTTCCTACTGCTGACTTTTGAGCTGGACCCACAATTTAGAGTAGTTCATAAAAGCAAGACCAAGTTTGACAATTTTGTCCTAGTGCTTAGTGGACATTTGGCCAAAGCCACATTCCCTTGGCAGTCCTGCAATTCAGCACAACTGTCAAAGCCCTTCTAGCAGTGCAGAGCAATCCAGCAGGATATTAAATCTACTTGCAGAAGTACAGGATGAGGAACAAAGTTTTACCATTTCTAACCAGGGCCATCAATCCCTCACTTTCAGGATCAGATTCACAAAGAAATACATTGAATCCTTTTATATGCATAAGTCCCAGTGCTCTGATCCCTGCCAAGCATCTGTTTATCCACTGGAGCAAGTTTGGGGGCCATGGAATTCCCATCATGTGCTCTCCAGCAGAGAACACCACCTGTACCAGTGTGCAACCAGAAACGTTCCGTTCCCAGGGCTGACCTGATGAGGTGCTAAACAGAACGGATGGAGTGAGTTACCAATGCCACGGCTCCCAAGGACCCCCCTGCTGCCAGCCAGCCAGAATAGAGCCATTGTGCCCTGCTCCACGAGGGCCTGGGTGGTCCAACCAGCCCCAAGCCTGTTCATCTTCCCAGAGCCTGAGCAGTTCTATCTGCTTAACTCTACCACCCCTGCAGTGGGAGAAGGATGTGCTGACACTTGCTGAACTTCACACCCACCTTCCAGCATTGTTTCTTCTCTGCTTTCCCCAAAAGGAGTCACAGCATCTTGTGGGGGTCTGAAGGGGATGGGGAGGGCAGTGCTGGGGTAAATGATCCCTGACAGAGGGGGAGAGCGACTGAGAAAAGTCCTATTCAGAGTTCTCCACTTTTTGCTTTTTTTGCAAACGGTTTTCCAATACAGGAATATTTGGAGACACCGTGCTCCTCCCAGGATCACTGAAGATCCAAAGCAGCATCACTCAGCAGTGCTGAACATCTGCACTATGTGGAAAGCTGCTCCTAACCCAAACAAGACAGCAGTGAGCAGGATGGATCCATCAGTTTGCATCCTGGGCTCTGTGTTCTTCCAAAGACCCTCCAGGCAGTAGGGGAATGGAGGAGGAATTGGACACAAACACCCCTGTGAGGCGTCAGAGTGAAAAGCCATGGAAGAAAAGTCAAAGCACGAAATCAGGAACTACAACAGTTTTCAACAGAGGAGCCACCATGGGGTATCAGTGATGCTTGGAATGCCTCACCAGCAGCACCCAAATGAGCTTTGAAGTGCTGAACTGGATGAGCAGGCTCTGATCTGCCCTTCTGAGATGCCTTCTGGGATTATTCATAAGAAAACTAAAGTATGAGAAAGACATTACCAGAAAGAGCAAAATAATTCCGTCACTTCAAACCCCTGCATCTTCTTAGCTGATCCTCACTTCTCAATTCCTGTGCTGTTTCTCCCCAGGGACTGTTTGATTAAATATATGTGAATAAAAAGTATCCATTCCCTTTTGAACTAGGTTAAATTAACAGTGACCTGAATCAGACCCCACAGTCCTGACAGCAATTACTTATCAATGAATCATTATCCTATCTCTAAATACAACTCCTTGTTCTTTCCAAATTTCTTTGACTTTACGTGTATGAAAGAAAAAAAAAGGCACGTTTGCAGAAATAATTCGACAAAGTCAGGATATTGCCAGGGGGTGTGGGGTGGACACAGAACTGACACAGAACTGACATTACAGGAACAGAAAACTGTTACCATTTTCTCATCTCCTTTTACAATTTTCTTCATATTTCCAAAAGATAATCAGAAACAGAAAGTGAACGTGGATCCAAATGGAAACAAAAACCAAAAAAATGTCAACAAGTTTACTATGGCTACAGTTGCTATTTTAACGCTCTATTTTCTTCTTTCCTGGTCATCACATGCCACGAGGAAGTGAGCTCAAGACATGAGATGTAACTTTGGCGTTCTTAATTCTCATTCAGATAAATGTTTTTTCTGAGAATTTCTAAGATTCCTTTTCATTTGTGGACCACACTGAACAACAAGATCTCTTGTACTTATTCTGGAATTTAAAAAAAAACTTTTCAAGCCAATGCCTATAACACAGATGAAAAAATGCTCTTATTATACCTCTCATACAACCAGACTTTAGATCTCAGGGCAGCCCAGTACCAAGGCAGACACATCTTTAGAGCAAATGATTCCAGTGATTCCTCTCGGCTGGTGTCAGAGATTTGCTCAAGTGGAAATTAAAGGTCTTACTGCAGGATTTTAGAGTTGTTGTGCTGAACGCTCCTGCTTTACACACTGAAACAAGATCTGTTTTTCAATCCCTGAATGAACCTGACAGCTGAAGACATTTGTCCCACTTGCCTACAGTAAGGGAACTGCAAATAGCTGCTTGTCTTTAAGGAACTTATGCAAGCACATCTAAAACGTAAAGGGGTTACACCACCCCAAACTCTGACATTTACCTTAAGCTTCCGGAGAGATCTCCAGATAAGCAAGGCAGCCTGGACAGGCTGGAACACTCCTGGTCATGAATCCCAGCTCACCAAAGCTGGTTTACTTCCCAAGGAGTTTCCATTGCTGAGAAGTTCAAAGTAAACTGTTTTCATGGTCCACACTATAGCAGCAGTTGAATGGCAAAGAGCAACAGCATGATTTAAAAAGCCACAATGAAGTGCCAGTTTTAAAACACTGACAAGTTGAAAAAAATCCTGACAGACCAGCTCTGACATCCTTCCATTTCAGGTGGGATAGTCCCCAGAAAGGGCCATATCCAGGGCTATACCATCAACACCGAGACCTCTGTGCTCCTGATCCAAAAGTACCTTTGTGCGGTACCAAATGATGAGAGGGTGAACACACCCTCCCTTTCACGCTCTTCCAACATCACTTAGTCCCACTGAGCTCACAAAATTGTTCTCTTTCATCCTGCACATGATCTGACAAGTACACTGGGCATCACTGAGTTTACTGATACATAATTATAGTTTGGTCTATATATGAAAATGAAGGTTGGCAAAGCTACAGAAAACTGAAGGTTTGCAAATTGTCATCATTTTGGGTTCTGTCTAGATTTGAATCACATTAAAGGCTTTCAATTTAGAATGATTTGGACATAAGATTCTCTGTTTTGTCCATCTCTAAATACAAGACAACCATCATCCAAGAAAGAAAGAGAGTAAATAAATAAATAATTCATATAACCAGAATTTAACCATAATGAATTCAATCCCTTTTTACTGTAAAGGGAAAGTTATGCTTGCAGGCATAGTTTGGGCCTTGTTTTTAAATGCAGAGAATAGTAAAATAGATGCAATGCTTATGAATTATTAACACCTGCACAAGGATTCCTTTTCCTCTTCCACAGCTTCTTGTTTAATCCCTGTTCATTATTGGGGGCTCTGGAGATGACTGACATTTAACACGTCTCTGCTGTGCTTCATTACCCACTGACATGGGGGGAGAGAGAACCACACATACACACAAGCATTTGCAGATCACAAATGTTCCAAACTTTCCTTTCTCTGCACTTTCCACATGCCCTGAACCAAGTCTCTTGCAAAGAGAAGACAGAAACATTCCCATCTGGAAGAGTGTCCCAATAGCATCACATCATCTGTTATGTGAAGAAGAACTTTTCTCACCTTGCAAGTAATAGATATTAAGGATCAACAAATTTAAATTTTGGTGGGTTTTTTTAAAATAAATTAGCATCCTGATTTTGCAGATGCTGTGGTGGTAAGGGGCCATGATTTGATGTAATGATACTATTTTTCCTTAAGAAAAAAGATTGTTTAGGGGGCATATTTAGGAACAGGGATTTAGAGATATGCAACCTGAAAATATTTGAGCATCCCATCATATACCAGTCTTCAGCACACAAATAGATCCCCATGAAGTGCTGGCAGCATTAGCCACTCCATTATTCCCTGGACATTTACAGCATCAGCAGCTATATAAAACCTATTTCCTATTTTCACGGGGAACAACAAGAACAAAAACCCAGGCACGAGTTTATCACACTGTCTCATATGGAGAATGTTGAAACAGTGGTTAATTCACTATGAGCAGCTTTATTACAGCAGTGATGGTCTGGGTATAAATGCCAGACAAGATTCCAGGGGGAACAACTGATCTAAGCAAAGTGAAAACACCAGGTTTGGGACCTTCTGTCCAAAACTGGCTGGTTACTCCCAGCACTCTCTATATCAAACACACTGGCCAGAAGGTATCACCTTCCCTGATAGAGCCTGCCTGCTCTAAACACCACAGAACAGAGAAGGATGAGGAATCCACAACAGCAGCACTTGCAGCAGTGATATAATTTTCCAGAAAGTGATTTAACAGATTTAGGAGTTTGAGACTAATTCAGAATATCTGAGGCATTGAGCAGTTAAGAGCAACACAAGAAGAATTTGCAGAAAGTAAGGCCACAGTAGACTACCCATGTCCATTAGTGCATCCCTAACTAATGTGTCAGTGATGCAGAGTTTCTTTAAAAAGCTCAGCGTCAACCCTTTGCCTGTAAGTCTCAGTGTGCACAGTCTACCTGCCTCAATTCTAGTGCACAAATTGTGAGTCTGATAAAGTCCGTGGTAAACCACATATTAATAGAGGCATGCTTTTAATCAGGCTGTAAAAAGAGGCTTGAAAGTTTATGTTGAGACACAAACATAAGCATCAGAATTACAAAGACGACATGGCAAGAAATGCTTGTGAGCCTCTGCAGCTTTTGTGTTCCAACCAAACCTGGTTCTCACCAGTGACAGACGAGGTTTGCAGCTTTGTTTTCAAGAAACAAACCAAGCAGGAAAGTACAAAATACCAAACGGGTGGAGAGGGAATGACAACTTTAGACAATGAAGACAAACTGGATTTTTCGTTCAATTGAGACAGGAACCAAAAAGTTCCCTCTATGAGTCGTACCTGTATCTCAGGGTTACAGTTCTGACACTGATGCAGCTCCTGCATTAAGTGAGGCTGCTGGAATTGTTTGGGTTTTCACTGACTGGACTGTTTCATGCTTGCTACTTACAGCAGAATGCATAAATACAGGAAGGAGATGCAAGAGCTGCAGCTCAAACCCTCCTGCATGGTGTCACAGCCTGTACTGATACATCAAATCAAGAACAATTTTGTATTGAGTTACAGAATATTATGCTAAGCTGAAATATTTAACAAGACATAAATCTTACTTGACAGCTATTTTTAGGAGTACTCAAATCTATTAGTTAAATAAAAGAATACTACTCTCAAATCTATTCTTGCCCTGAACAACTCTAAGCTTACTGCAGCTCCAGCCCTGCATAATCAAGCTGCTACCAGTTTTTGTTGTATTTCTACATCATTTCTACAATTTTCCTTTTCCCTTTCTTATTTCTCCTCCCTAATCACCAACAAATCCATCTCTGTACATAAACACACTTTATCACCATATTATCCGTGGCAAATGGCACTAAAATTAAACACATCCGCCTTGCAAATGAGAAATGGAAAAAAGCCTGCCATGGTTTTAATGAAATTGTGTATGTGTGACGTTTTCATTGTATAAAAGCAACTATTTAACTGTTCACTAGAGGAGGCTTAACAGGCAACATGTTTGTACTAAAATGTTTGAGATTACTGGGTATTCCTATGGAAATTTCTTTCCAGTCTCCCCGAAAGATATTATATTTAAGTGTTCTTTTAAATTAGTTCATTTTTACCCCTGTCAAGAGCATTGTTTTTCCAAAAAAACCCACCACCATTCTTCTGCACGTGTAAACTGCAGCCAGAAAGCTTTTGTTTCCCTCTGTTTATTAATAAGCTATCTCTTTAAATCTCCTCTGCTGTGCTCTACAAATTGTAGAGAGCATACAAATGAGACACAAAGCAGCTGCCAAGTGCGTAAGTAAAGCTTGGCCTGGCCAGTAATAAGCAAAAACTGTTTAATCTTCCTTAACACTTTGCAATCTATGCAAAAAATGTTTATAGGAGCAACATCAAACCCAAAATTTATCAGATAAAGTTTTGATGGTTAAAGAAGACAGATGCAGAAGAGATCAATATTTTCCTTAGCTAACATAACCTATTTATGAGTTGCTGGGGATGGTTGATCAAGATTTTTCAATCAAAATTTATCCATTACAACACAAACTTTTGGGAGAACCAACTGTATTTACAGAAACAGTTTGTAGAGTAAAACCTTCCTTACAACTGAATGTAAATATACCCTAAAGAGTCTTCCCAGAATTCCCACTCAAGAAAGAACAGAAAAAAGCAGGAAAAAGTTCCACCACCACAACAAACCACTGTACTATGGTTAAAGGAGGATGATGCTCTACAAAAGCAAGGGTTTTAATTCTGAAATAAGTGTAAAAAAGCTGCATCTTCCAAGTTTACCAACACAAAATAACCTGATTAGTCAACTGAATTTCTGCTCTCAAAACAGAAAACAAAATGCCATTTACAATCTGACATTTCACTTAAATGCAAAAAAGAAAAAAAAACCTCTTAAGTCTTCTAAATGTTCAATGTAAAGAAATGGCTTTCTCTTTCCCTCATGTTATACAGCTTGGAAAGCAAAGGGGAGTTGTGAGTAAATCGAATCCGTAACTGCAAAATGATCTGAAGGTTAAGGAGGGAGCATTGGGTCACATTCTGGCTTCCTGCAATGAAATAAACCTCCCAAAGGGTGAGCTGGGCACATCACCAACTTATGCACTTCAAACATCCTGCTGATACTTTTTACCCAGTTAAGTGTTTTAAAATTAATTTCCTGTGTGACTGTACCCCGGCCATCACCTTGGGCACACTGTCAGCACAGAGCAGTGTGATAACGGGTTCAGTCCTCAGCTGAGCTGAGGTGTCAGCTCATTTACTGCCGCCTTCTCTTCTGCTGAAGAAGACTCATATATGAAATTGCACAATCTACTTTGTTACCTTACAAAAAAAAAAAAAAAACAAACAAAAAAACAACATACATTTCTTTTCTGAAAACTAGCACCGCTGCACTTGTAAAGGCACAATCTCAGTCTCACATGCCACGCAGCACCTGGAAAAGGATTCACCACCAAAGGAGTGGGGTCTGCTGCCTGTCTCTCCTCCAAGCATCTTATATCACCTCTCATAAACTCCAGACAGCTCACAAACCTACACTGCTTCACCTGACTGAGCGTTTTATTTCCCCAGCCAGCTCCAAGTGAAGCATTTGCGTTACAGACCAATTTTTTTTCCAGTTTTTCTTCTAAAACAGAGCAAAAGTTTCCCAGGGCTATTGCTTTCAATTGGGAGGGGAAAAAAATGAACAGCCCTGAAACAGAATACACCAAGGATTCAGTTATGGTGGCACAATAGTAAAAAAAAAGGAAACACAACCCCACAAAACCAGCATTTTTGTTCCTTTTGCAGTTCCCCCCTCTTATTTGCCTAAAATCCTCGGTATGAGATGCTGTGCATTACTGTGCTGCTTATACACCTCCTAAGCCCAGGTTTATTTTGGCAGGGTTTTGCAGTGTCCCATGAAATGCCACTGGTTTGAATTCTGCAGGAAGTTCTGCTTCATCAGAAAACATCATTTTCAAGTAATTTCTATGGAAGGGAAGAATTTGTAGCCATCTATGGACCAGCTTGAATAACTGGGAAGGGAACAATCCAAATGTGGCCCTGCCTACTGTTGACAAGTAACCTGTGGGCATCTCCCCTGTTCCTCAGCTCTTATTTTACAGTTCACAGATGATTTGGAGCAATCTTTGCAGCTCACTGCATGTTTGGGAACAGTTTTTGTTATCTCCTAGGGTTCCACGTGACACACTGCTTCAATCCTCCTTTCTTTGATGGGAACCTGGTCAGCAGAATTACAGGCAGTATGTGATGAGAAGAAAATACTCATGTTTTCCCAAAAATTACCATTGCTGGCATGCAAAAACACGTCTTTTGTACATACAAGAGCCACCTAAGCACCTGCAACAACAAACCTCTCTTCTAATCTTTTTCAGAAAAGATACCATGGCATTAAAGTCAGCTGTTTGGGATGTTTCTCTTCCTGATGGGTGTGTGTCTCCAGCCTGAGGTTTCCTCATGGCTGTTGGACATCATCATGCACCAACCATCCATCAAAAACCCCACCCTCAGTCATCCTCAAAGCATGAGAGATGCTAAAGCTCACTTATCAACTGACTCTTTGGTGTTTGAGGTTGGATTTGTCCTCACACAATAATTTTCATCCTAATTAAGACTTCTGGGTGAATCCCCAATACAAATAAAATTAATTTGGAAAAAGTAAATACAGAGGAACAAATCACAGTCCAAGTGCACAGTCTCTTGGAGCCTGTGAGACTGCAGAATCTTGCTTGCAGATCGTCTCAGCCAGCTCTAATCATTTACTTAAAAAGAGACTAACAGAATAGTCTGTCCTGGAGGATGAAAGCATATGTTAGTCTCAGCGTGGATTCCTTTAGGAGGGCAGCATAATTATCACATCCAGCACTACCGTGACTCAAACCTACTCCTTCATTTTCACTCTTTAAATACCAAGTGAAGTGTGCATAGATAATTTGACTGCACAAAATGCAGCTCTCCCCACTGAATTGTCACCAAGGCCAGTCAGTCAAAGTCAGCTGCAGAAAGGACAGACTGGATGGCCCCAGCACAGGGTGCTGGTTACAGCTGCTCTGCGCTTCTCCATGCTAACAAGGTCTCTCACTTTTGGGTTTGCTTGGGGATTTTTGGGGTGTGGTTTGGTTTGAGGCTTTGTTAAAATTTTTCTGACTTTTGGTTGTTTTGGTTGGTTGGTGTTGAGGGGGTTTTTTGTAGGTTTTTAAGAGCCTTCATCATAGCACAAAGCAGGTGAGAGTAGCATCCTCTGGCAGTAGCTTTGGGAACCCTAGGGATCACGTTGATATCTGTGAAGTCCAGGCAGAACTCATGTGTAACCTGTCCAGATGCTTTTGGGTTCCGAAGAGTCCAAGGTGGTGGTAGGCAAGTCAAGACAGTGTAAACTTTGCATATGGATACGAAGTGGCTTCCTTAGTTCATGGAAAGCAAGAGCCAGGCACAGTCCTAATGCAACCCAGAAGTGAAAGCTCTAAAACGAAAAATAAAGCAATGCCATGCTAACAGAGGGCCTCTACCCCGCAAATAAATTACTCAGAAAAAGATTTACTGAACAAGGAACTCAACATAAGCTCCCAGCACAATGTTGTGACAGAAGTGGCTAATGTTGGTTTTAGAGGTATAAACAAGAGGAGCAGTAAGCAGGATTGATGAAGTGATTATACTTTTATTTATGACATTGGTGAGACCAGTAAAAGGCACACAAAGCTGAGTTACAGCATTGCAACTTTCTAAAGAGCATTGAGGAAAAAACAGAGATGTGAACAACTGTGGGGCGAATAACTGGGATCTCAATGAGAGATGAAAGAGCTCAATCTATTTAGCCTATCAACAAAGACTGAGAGGTAACTTGATTAGTGTATAAGTACCTTCATGGGGAGAAAACAAAGGGTATTAAATGGCTCATTAATCTATCAGAGAGAGGCATAACAAAAACTAATGGCTGGAAACCGAAGCCAGACTGATTTAAATTTAAAACTAGGCACAATTTTCTTTTTTTTTTTTAAACACTGTGGGGTATTCTCCAGCTTTTGATATTTTCAGATCAAGAAATGGATGCTGTCTGGAATACCTGCTTTAGGCAGACACAAGTTACACTGCAGTTAAGCAAAAAAGTTATTGGAATCAATTCTGTGGTAACCAGGAGAAATGCAATGGCCTAAGATACACAGCGAGCCAGAGGGATAATCCAGGGGTCCCTCTTGGCCTCAAATCCCATGAATCTATGAACTACGAATAAGCCATCTCTCTGCCCTCCTCATGAATCCAATCATTCTGATTTTCCACCTACGTTCATCCACGGCTGAAACTCCTCTAAGTTCCTGTTGTAAAGAGATCAGAGTAAAATCTGAAGCCAAGTTGAACCATGTGCTGAGGCATAACCCAAGAGTTAATTATTTTACTTACTCTTTAAAAATAGGGTTTGCATTCATGAAGAGCATTAGATTGATGACACTGATAAACTGAAAGGGGAAACGAGTAGGAGAGGAGAAAATGGGAATTTAAAATGGTTCAAGCACACAAATACCTCAAGCAGCACGATGCCTGCAGGACTATTCTGTAAATTAAAATGTGTTCATCACTCACATTTCCTCTGCCCCAGACTTGCAATACATAACAAGGAAAAGGGTTGTTAGCAAGCAATTACGTATTTACCAAAGCAGAGTCATAGAACTTACATTTAAGGCATTCAAAGCTTTTCATAGATATGATCAATATATTTGGAGGGGAAAAAAAAAAAGGGGTGGTGGCAGGCTATAACTTTTAATACCTTCTAGATAGGTTAAACAACAAAAGTAGGTAATTTATTTAAGCTAAATTGATATTTACAGAGTTAAGATAAAACTGCATAAACAAAGCATTTTCTTTGGCTCAATATTTGAAATAATACAATAACTTCTTTTACCTCAAAACCCATTTTCTTTGTCATCTTAAACTTTGGCCACTACACTAAAACCTCACTGCCACCTCCGTATGGTACTGGGATTGTCTGCATGGAGGATGCAGCGCTGCAGACAGGATATCCAGCGACACAGGAGTCTCCTGCTCAGAGTGGGACCAGAACAGCACAGACTATTTGCACAGCCCATCAGATAATGCTCCTTGTGATCAGGGGTTCCCAGCAGAGCTGATGATGAGAGACCTCTCAGCTTTCTCCCAAGCCCCAGCCCCAGTTCCGCCAGGCACCATTGGCACAGGAACACCCAGTCCATTGGCACCCAAGCAGAGGCAGTAGGTGCTTCCTGTCCCCATCTTTCCTTGCTGCTTCCTCCTGGAATTATGAACTCTTTGCTTTCAAAGAGGGCTCAGTTCACCCACACTATCAGTGGAGATTTCGGGTCTCCCTCCCCGTGTGCCCTTGTGAATGAAAATCAGCATGAATGAAGCCAGCTTTGTCCGCACTTGCGCTGTAGATATGCAGGAACTCCAGGAAGCCGAGACTTAATTTGATCTGAAAACCCCCACAGCCAATGCATTTTAAAGACAGAACCACAAAGCCAATCAATAGGGACCATTCAGATACTTGCTGTCAGCGGCTAAAAGAAAATGGATACCGAGAAAGCCATAACTATGATAAATTTAGGCGCTGCTTCTCTCTGACTAATGTAGGCACTAAAACACTCCATGAATATCCTGCTTTGAAACGTGTCATATTTCTGAGAGGCCAATCAATCTCAGGTTCTCTGTGGACCACATTAAAATACATTTGTCACTGTAAGTTTATGAAATATTGATGGTGTTTTTTAGGGGGGTGTTAGGAGGTGGAGAGGTGGATCAAAAAAAGGGGGAGGGAGAGCTACTTTAATGAATTATCTTTAGGCTAGAAGGAAAAGAAGAAACGAATGTAGGTGCTTATTGTGGATGAGGGTGAAAAACAGGAAACAGAATTGCTTACTGAAGAAAGACATTTGTTGAATTAATAGAAAAGATCATGTGGGTGAATACTTTACAGAGGCACTTCAGTATTTGAAGCTCTATTTGAACTAAATTTATTATTTTATTAAACTTTTAACTTTCTAAATTTGGTATCCAGTGAAAATAAAACCAGAGCTCCCTTAATGACAGTCACAGAGGGGAAATTAAAAGTCAATCTGTGTTCCAGAGGGGAGCAAGGTTTCACTGCACCAGGCACTGCATCACGTTTATACCTGAAAGAGGGAATGAGCCCATGTGTGCTAACAAACCTCACCAAACAGACACACACGCACTCCCCATGGAAAAGAAATGGAATAAAACAGGGGTACACAGAGCCAAACCACCTTTCCTACTGATGCATCTACAAACACACAACGCCTGATGTTCCTCGGTGTTTTTCACCAAGAAATTTTCCATCTTAAGGAATTTATGGTCAAGGTAACCTAAAGACCAGAAATGAGCAAGGAGAAACTGGGGACTAAGGTGGAAATGGGAACCACGTCGCACAGAGTAATTTATTTTAGATTATAAAGGAAGCCTGTTGCAGATCCAAGCTGGGAGTCCAGGGCTTTCCAGACAAGGCCACTCTACCTTTCTGTAACCCAAACTGCTGAGCACCTAATGACATACCCAGCTTTCTCCACAAGTAGCTCCACTGAAGTCAATAAAGCTATTCACAAGTGTAAAGTTAAGCCTGAGCTTAAATACTCTGGTACTGTGATCTATGTTTGTAAGTCGAGTGTGGAACTAAAGCTAGTTTGTGTAAATAATTGGAAATTGGGTCATTTTTCACCATTTCTGTCAATGCAAAAAGCAGTTTTTCAGATAAGAACAGCAGCAGCATTCACCAAGGGAACAAAAAGTAAATCCTCATATGCATTTTTAACTCACAGATGCTAAACTTTTTGGTAAAGATTTTATGCCATGCCTGTAGGAAAAATGCTCTTAGGCAATAAATAGCACATTTTGCTTTAGTGATGAATTGCAACAAAAATAAATTGAAGCAGAAGCGTAAAATTTTTCATTTTTCACAAATCTGGAAAAATATGAACTTTCTATTAGTTTTGGCCAGTGGCCCAAACATCTTCCCTTCAACTTCACTCTTCTTACTGAGATTATCCAAACACACACACAGGTCTATCCTCTATTTCCTTTGCCATAGTTTAGATATTTTGGCTATAACAATTTGGCTGCTTAAAAAACTTTCATAAAAAACAGCAGTTTTTCTACCTTCACCCCAGCAATTTCAGCCAAATTGAAGACTTC
The DNA here is from genome assembly GCA_013397775.1 of Eulacestoma nigropectus. NCBI lineage: Eukaryota > Metazoa > Chordata > Aves > Passeriformes > Eulacestoma > Eulacestoma nigropectus. The sequence goes on from VZTE01004705.1 coordinate 4,309,150, forward strand.
CACATGCATGGAGGGCAGAGAGAAGGAAGCATTTTGTTTCCCCATTGATTTGAAGCAAGTTTAAATATTTCAGCATGTTCTAGGGAAGCAGAGCGATTTGCTAGAGAGTTTAATATTGAATTACACCTCCTGCACTGCTACAGCACTTCCCAAGAACAGTAGTTCAGGTGCCCACATCCCTAATATCTCCCCCCCAAAACCTGCAGTCCTTGATTAAAGCCCTATTCCCACCATTAACTGCAGTTCCCTCTCTCCACTGTGAACAATACACATAAGATAACTAAAATTGTTTTCTTCTCCCCATCCTGAATCATATCCCAGAGGTTTGCAGGTTATTATTTTCCTCCACACACAGACCCTACTCATGGGCTATGGCTGTACTAGGTCAGGTGTTGAGCAAACAGAAATAAAAAAGGGACTGGTTTGAGGCAGATATTAATTTTAACTTTTCACACTTGATAGAAATGAAGTTTGGGCGCAAAGGAAACTAAACACATCCTGAAAATCATTTAGCATTTCTGCTTATTTATTTGGAATTTTCAGTCTTTCTAGGCAAGATATTCTTACAGACCACCTAGGATGCACCATAAGCCATACAACTAGCCTAGTAAGGAAAAAAGAATATGGAAGAAAACTAGGAAAATCTCAACAAATTAGTGACTATTTAAATATTGAATATTCTTCCTTTGCTCAGGAAGTGTCTGTCCAAAGGAAGCTCTCCTGTTCAAAACTGGTGTCATCTTGAATGCCAAAAAGGGAAGAAAAAGTCATTTATAAAACAATTAGAAATAAGGTTTCAGCCTTGGGGGTCTTCCTCAGGGCATGGTGAAACTGGGACACAGCAAAACTAAACAACATCCTGTTCTTCTTTAGCCTAAGGAAGGCCCCATGGCCAAAATGCCTTCTCTAATCTAATTTTGTACTTCTGACAAACAGGTTGACCCTTCCCCTGCTAATTAATGCTCTGTAACTTGCCACTCTGCACCAAGATTGTCCCTTCATTTTTAGAGGTCACACACAACGTAAAGCATTTATCCAAGCCATCTTCAAATCCCACACGTTCATTTATGTCTGGAACAATCAGCTTTGAAATGTTCACTTTGGGAGAAGAGGGAAGCAATATAACTAATCCTCCACTGCCTTTCGCTGCTGCCACATCAACTCTCCCAGGGAGGAGGATGAAATGCTACTGGTAGGAGTTTGCATAACTGGATAAGACCAGCTAAGGGGCAAAGCAGTGGAGAATAGGACCCAGCAATTCGAGGATGTCATCTGTAAAAAGGAAGAATGGTTTCTGTCACACAAGTTTATTGCAGCCCAGAAATGTCTACAGTAACTGTGGGCATATAATGTGATGTGCAAGGCTTTTATGAATGAGACCCTTGTGGCTTCTTGTCAGAAGTGAATCTGGAGTGATGACAGGACATTTGTAAGAAGTCTTTCCTGGGACGCTGAAGGACTTCCATAAGGGATCATCTTGAAGATTGGGCTCTTGAGGCCTTCAGTCAAGAGGAGTCCTTCCAAAAAATGTTGAAGGTTTTTGGTAAGGAGCAACAGAGAGACACCCTCAGAAATACTGAGGGACCTGAAGTGCAGGGTTTGAACTCTTTGTGTATCACAGTCACAGGAATGAGGCCTGCAGGGTAGGTGACAGGACACTGCAGGCAGAGGCTGGGGAGAAACAAGCAAACTTACACCTTCCTACTGTTGCTGCTGACAATATCACTGTCAGAAACATGGTAATAATTTGTCTGCTGCCTGATTAGTTTGACTCCCCAAGTACATGAACAGCTGGTGTAATTTCTCTCCACTCGCAGGTTTTCAAAAGATTCCAAGAAATCAAGGAGGCTACAGAGGGCCCCTTCTCCCAGGCACTGCAGAGAATGGGCATGCAAGGGGTACTTTACATCTGCTCAGCTCCAGTTCACACAGACACAGGGAGACTTCAACACAGCAAACTCCTGCAAGACCCCAGCTGTGGTTACACCTAGTGTGGTTACTCCTAGTCCCTACACCCAGCCTTGGAAAGCAGCTCCTGCAGCTCGAGAGACCCCAGTGCTGCAGGCCTGGTGTTCACACACAGCCTGGGAAGCAGCTGATGAGTAAATTACTAATGCCTAGCTTAGACAAAGGTATACACTTGCACGTTTTGTATTTTGGAGTTTTTAAGCAATGATTAAGAAGGCAGTCCATTATAAATTCCAGTATTGCAATGCTTGATGGTGCATCCTGCCTCAAAATCTGGTAAACATCTGTACCCTGTCTATAGAAGAATTCTGCTACCAACTTAGGACACAAAAAGAGCCTGTATTCCAATTTACCAGAAATATGGTCACAGGTAGAAACACTGCCAAACCAAAAATCATAAAAGCATGAAAAAGTATGAAAAGCATTCTCTTAGCCTTTAGTCTGAGTGTTGGAGCAGAGCACCTTCTCCAGAACAGGGAATTTATCCTGCAGAGGCTTCAGCATGAGCTGCTTCAACTCAGATGAGCCAACTCCAGCATATCTGCTCCCAGGAATCATTATTCATCTTTCCCTGGTATCTTCAAAATACATTTTTGGATCTCTGAACCCTTGTGCTACTCTTTGGCTCCTCACCATTTGACATCAAGCTCACTGTCAGCTCGACAGCATCCCTGGTTCCAAGTATGTCTACATTTGAATTTGCTGGAAGCTGTACAACATTCCATTTTCTTGAAAATGGGTTTACTAAAAAAAAAAAACACAAAAAAAAACAAACAAAAAAACCCAAAAAAATGCAAAGGATGAGCCTGTATGAAAGGCTCAGTTTTTAAAAAACAGCACAAATTAAAGTTTTTGTCCCAGCTTCCACTGATGAAATCAGTGTGAACCTGCTCAGATATGTTCCCTGTCTGTAAAATGAATCTGACATTTGCCACTATCACAGGGAGGTCTGATGACAGGCTCATTAGTGCTCCTGGAGCAATTAGAGTTTGGGTGAGAGACCACAGTGAGAAAACAAAGACCCTCTCAAGTGGGTACATTTCTGCTGTGCCTCAGTTGGAGCAGAGCAACACCCACAGGGGAGTCAGATGTGAGCAGAGGGAGAGGGAGGGCAGTGAGAGAATGTGGCTAAAAGAAAACAAACAAACCAACCAACCCCAGAAAGCAAGTTGCTCTCTTGCTGTTAAAGGCACCAAAAATCCCTTCACCATTACAATAATATGTGCCTTAAACGTTAGCCCCGGGATTTTTACTTGGGGGTTGTCATTGTCTTACTTTCCAAAATGTTCACAGAATTGACAAGGTCTTTCACCCTCACTCTGAGAGAAACACTGAGCTTTGAGGCAGAAGCATTTTGTCGAAGGCACTGCGAGGCAGGTGTCACTCAGTTCGATTCAAATCCACCCTTCGGTGGCATTTGGCACAGCTGTCCCCAGGATCCTTCCCCACAGAGCAATGGTCCTTCCTACCTGGCCTCGGGAGAGCCTGCTGGTACCATGGCATCTCCACTGCCACGTGCCTGATTTGATTCTAAACACAAGGCGCACTCCTGTGGATGCTGAAAAGTTAGAAGCAGAGAAATTCTTCAGCTTTTTCTCAGTGTTCTGTGAGAGCATCGCTTTCTCACACAGACTAGATGAAAACAGTGAAGAGGGTTTTTGTAAACTAATCTTTATCTTTGCACCTGGAGTTTGTTGTGAAGTGCTGTTATGGTACATTCAGGAAAATATTTTGAAATGGGTGTTGTACAGCCTCCACCATTCTAGGAGGTGATTGACCAAGGGACCAATAGTACTCTGCTACCCTTGCGAACCAAGTTATATAAACCGGTTTATAATTAATTAAAGATTCCACTTTTTCCTAAATTTTGATCGTGTCGTTCTTCGCTGCTCTCGGAACGGACAGCGACACGCTCCCTTTAATTGAAACTTCGTGCATGAAAAGTTTATTAAGTCAGACAGCAAGAGCACAGAGCTGAGAGCAGGAATTGCCCTGGGGCTGACCCTGCCCAGCCTGCCATTAGGTGCTGCTACACTTAATTGTTGCTGGAGACAACTCAGTGCTTGATCACACCTTAAACCTTCCCTCTGACACAGGTTCTTTGTTAGAGGCAGATACTTCAAATAAACTTGCACAGGCAGAAGCATCTTAAAACCAGGAGCTTTACAAGTGGAAGAATTTACCAATGCAACTCATAGGAATGAAAGGTTAAAGCCAGGAGAATTCAAGCAGTCATTAATACAGCAACTATATTTTGTAAGTTTTTTCACCAAAGACTTAGACTTACAACTGATCAGGAGCATCAAGTTCCATAATGAAAGTATCCTTAAAAACTGTAAATTGTTCAGGGAGTTTTAGAGGATGCTGAAAAAGCTGTCATTATGTAAACAAAAATTCAAAAGAATGATATGCTGGCCAAAAGAAATATTCCTGTTTAAAAGATACAAAAAAATATTTAAAGAAGTTTTAAAAACTGAATACAGGAGGCTTTTGGGATAAACAGAATATCAACAGACAATAACTAAGCAAAATATGATAAAGGAACAGCACAAAACCCCCCATATGCAGGCATTCATTCATTAATACAAACATCAAAACTGCACATGGAGACACTGAAAAAGCAAGAGTGTTTCACAGATACTTATGAAACAAAAGACACTGAGGTGTGTAAACATCCCCTAAATGCTACAGCTAGATTAGAGAGTGTAACAAAGGCTTGTGGCTTTCCTTTTTTTGATCAGAGGAGTTACCATCAAGCAACTAAGTCGTCTGCAATATCTTCGGCTGTCTGCCAAAGGTTAAAAAAAATTTAAAAAATAAAAATATAAAATTAAATCAACAGGTCAAGATAACAGAGACCAAAGAGTTTTAAAAGAACCAGTGCACTTTTAACTTTTTAATACATCATGGCAAACCACCTCGTAAATGCCAAAAGTTTCAGAATTGCCAACATAATTTCCATTTGAAAAGAGTTAGGGATGACTCCAGAGCAACGTGGACCAGCTAGTCTAGCCTTAATAAGTGACAAAATAAAAGATTTATTCATGAACTATCAATAAAGAACTGCAGACTAGAACTACAATTGTGATGCTTCATGGAAAATTGGTTTAAACAAACCACACTTATCTTTTTTTGGCCAGATTACAAGACTGATTGATAGAAGCAGCTGTGATAATAAAGTGGACTTGGACTTCTCCAAGAATTCTGACTCAGCTGTACCTACATTCTTCCTTAAAGCCCCATATTCTAGTCACCAAAGAGATTAAATAAGTGGTTCACTGACTGACCTCAAACTGTAGCTGTTAAAGGAGAGCTACCAGGGAGCACAGCAAGAACCAGTTTCAATCCAACCCTGTTCAGAATCCTGTAGATGTTCAAGGTAGTAATGAAACTCACAGTCAACAAAGTTAACAGATGACAAAGACTGAAGCAGGGGAAAGTTCTGCTTTTTGTAGGCTGCTATCAGTAGTGACCAGACAGTTATTAAAACAAAGTATGAGTTACTGAGGGCAAAACACTTCTAAAGAATATTATTCCTCATACAGCCACACCTCCCACATGGCTGTTCAGCCTGCACCCAGATATTCCTGAAATTAAATCTTCAGTCTCTCAGGTTAGGACAGTGAGTCTCCAGCCAGGCCAGAACTGTTGGCACTTTCCAGCAACACTCCCTGTAAACAAGGGCAAAATGAGTTCACACCTGACAGAAGAATCCCAGCAGACCTTCTTAAGCAATGAAAAATCCTGATTACTGCATTCACTGCTTGCTTATTGAATGTTAGCTCATACAATCCTGTGTCCCCTCCCACAGTCTGTGAACAGTATTGTTAATTAGCAAGATGGAAGTAATGCAAAATAAGATCTACTGACAGTCCCTGAAATGTTAATATTTAGTTCAAACCCACATCTCAAGCTGAATGAAATGTCAGCGAGGTTGAAAGCAGCACGTTCAGTAATAGATGTAAAGCTGGATGTAAACAAGTGACTTATGACTGAAACATGGGTAATTAGATTCTGCCTCAAGTTCTTATTTCAGCTTTTTGCACAACACTTTTCCTGTGTAACCAAAGCAGGACAAGGGTCCTAAGTCTCCACAAGAGGCAGGTTCCAGTCTGGTTTTATGTCCTGCCAGGCCCTTCATTTAAACATTCTCTGATCCAATGCAGATAGGAATTAAATACAGCTGCGCTTCTGGTGAGTTTTAGACTCATAAATGAATGTTTAAGTGGTCTAATGGAGGACCATATTTAAGACATACCAGGTTAGGTGTCCCCATGGCTTTGTGCAGCTGCATGCAGACATCAGCCCCTGGCAACAAGACAGCCAGCTCAGACAGGAGTGTGCTGACTCTGCTTTTATACTGCTCCTCCTCCTCCAAAATGGTCTGTCACACTATTGTAAACTGGAACCTCGATGGAAAAGATCAACTTTTTTATTCCAATGCACTGAGCACAAGACCAGCAATCTACTTTCCTTGGCCTATTAAAAAATCCAGCTTAGACATTATGCCACTGGAGATTTTGTGATCACTTCAGAATATAATCTAGTATTTCCAAATTTCTCACTTCAATGTTTCCCTCTAGAAAGCAAGAGTGATTGCTTTCTTTTTACACAAATCTCATGGCTACTGTTGCTACAACACTTGAAGGACATAAAATTGCCCAGCGTAGTGCCATTGTAGACACAAGTAACTAAACTTCCCTGGACTTTGTAGCAAGCCAGAAGCACAATTGCTCTGCCAACTTCTGCTATATTCAGTCACAGCAATTCACATCACTGCTGTTAACAGGTTCTGGGCTCGCATTTCCACAGGAGAACAAACCAATGGTGTGAAAAATGGCAGGGACTGCAGGGCTCCCACTGGGAGCTGCCCCTGCCCCAGTAACACCAAGGGGGTTTTCTCTCCTTGCCTGGTTTGTACCACAGGGCTTGGACCAGCCATCCAGCCCCCTTCCTCTTCCTCAAAGTCAAGTCCTTTCAGGCATCAGCTTCACCTTTATAGGCTGTCAAAACTGGAAGTAGCCTTGAGGGGCACTGGAAGGAAACCACAGGATGGCGCAGAGCTGGGACCAGCTGATGCACTGTGATTGAGACCCATGTCTGGGTGGGAATGCTCTGCTTTGGGAAGAGCTTCCAGGGTCAGGCTGAGAGGAGTTCTCAGCAGAAGTGCCTTGCAGATACAGGTCTGAAGGTGATATCTATCAAAAAAAAGCCCATTCTAAGTCTTCAGACCTGCACGTGACAATGTACTTTGGATCAGTGGTGATAAATAAGAAGCAGATAAGTTCATCTGTTTGATCTGCGTGAAAAGCATTTACACTTTGTCCTAAGTGATTATTAGAAATAGAAAAAATCTGCTAAGGAGAGTCTTTTCCAACAGCATCCTGCCTTTCCTCCTAATACCTGTGTGCTGACAGCTGTTATAGCTGATCCTGAAGTCAATGCAGATAAGGTAACACCTGCTGGAACACACTGCCCCATCCTTTTTGAGCAACCCATTTAATTTACTAACACACTGCAAAGAGTTCCACCAGCAATTTTACTGAAGTTTCTTGGATTATGGGAAGGGTTATCTGGTTGGGTTTTGTGGGGCCTTTTTTTTTAGCGCAAAGGTAAAACTGCAAAAGTCAGCCTGCAGTCCCACAGCTCCCCTGCAAAGCTTTACATGAGACCACATTAGCCAAACATAGCCCACTTTGCAAAACATGCCCACCTTTGACTGATGCGGCTTGGGGTTTCCTTGTGCCTATGAAGGAGAGGGCAGGTAGGTCAGAGGACTTCAAGGAGAAGGAACTGCTGAAACCGTCACTAAGGTCCCCATAAATATTCCCCGTGGACCTCATTACACATTTGAGCAAACATTACCTTCACTCACACAGCTAAATTTCCTGTTTGCTTGGCTGATCAATTCCTCATCAAACTTTAATGTGGGGTTCAGGCCGTCTGTGGTGTTTTAATTAGCCCTAAGATTGCACAGCGTTGGAGGCAAAGCTAAGAACCATGGAAGTCGCCTCTGCCTAGACAGAAAGGTGGAAGGGGGTTGGGGAAAAGCTGCAAATGAAGAGGCCAAGAACTAATTAGCTCTTGTTACTAGGTTAAGCCTGCTCTCTAGTGGTCACATCACACAGCAAATACAGCATGGAAAAAGCCTATGGAAAACAGAATCTTAAACCGTAGCTGGATTCCTCTCCACTAAGTACGAGGGAAGAAAAAAACGCACCATATATCCTGCTTACCCCTACTGCTGCAACTTCCAGCATTTCTTTCCCCTTAAACAGTCCTCTTTTCTTCCCCCCACTCCAGAAGTGTGGATATTCTTATTGGTGCTTTGTTTTGGCAGGAGAGAAGAGTGCAACCAACTGCAGCTATTTAGCCAAACACACCGTGCTCCAATCCCACAAACAGCTTTGAATGGTGAAGAACATGCAATCTGTACAGCTCCTGTCCAGAACCAGCAATCACAAATGGACACCAGCAGTCCGTGGCATTGGCCAGGAGTATTTTGACCTGCAGTTGGCTGCTGCAAGCCTGAAGCTCTGCATTTTGCTGCCATTACATGTAAAGCTTCTCATTTAGCCGAGTTTAACCTGCATCCTCTGGCAGTGAAGGCAGTCACGTCATTTTGAACTCCAACACAAGCAGGATAAAGAAACCAAGTATCCAGCATGATTCCTCCCACCCTTAATATAAACAGGATATATCAAATCAACACTGAAGTATAAGTCTTGTATCAGTGGTCTTTTGATCAAGCAGCACTGCTGTGTTTCACAGCCTCCTGAGAAGAGCCTGTACCTGTGTCCCAAAAAGTACCCGCACATTGCACCAGGGGTAGGCAAGAGCAGAGCAGTTTTCCACAGAGAACAATTAGTGATTTGGTCAGCAGATGCTGCTGCATGGCAGTACCCTGCTTCATCCCAAACCCAGGCACTGGGGCACTGCCAGTCTCAAGTCTGGGTAGCTTGATATGAACTGAATTATACAGCCAAACTTCTCCAAAATCCATCCAATTTTCATCCAGTCTGGAAAAGTTTAACTTATGTAAGAATCTGTACAGACTTTTTGAAAAGGCAAAAAAAGAAAAGGCGAGAAAAATGGGCTGAAAACTGAAAATGAAACAAATTTCTTGTTTCCTTGCAGCTTGGGAACAGTTATTTTAAGTATTAGTCTGTGCACTGCAACAGAAATGGATGTATTGAAAACAGCTGCTCATTTCAGACAAACAGTAAACCATACTCAGTTCTGATCTGCTTGAAATTATAAGTTCTTTGAGACCTTATGAATAATATCAGCATCTGCAAATGCACCTATTTACCACAGAGACACTGTAGCACATAAAGCTGCTGGTGCTGCAAGAAGTAACCAGTCCCTATCATTTACAGAACAGACACCAGGCTAACCCAGCAAGTGTACATTTTCAGGCTCAAAGTATGGATTTTAGTTGCATATATCCATTAATAAATGGCAAGATGTTCAGCTTCAGTCTGACAGGCAGAAGATTTGCGCTATTACATGGAAAAGAGCAGAATAAATACTTAACCTGAGTCTAACCTCCCTGCTTGAAACCTGAATGCACTTAATTTAGCAAGTACAAATTAATTAGTATTATTAAAATAGCACTTAGCACCAGGAACAGGCAGACTGCTAGTATTTAAAAAATGCATTAGCTGGTCATCATAACCTCTGTGTCTAACAAGGCCCGGACCAGGTAATGTTCTTTCTGCCTACACCAGGAACTACTTGTTAAAAGTCTACAAAAAAACCCACCTCTTTTTGCAGGTCGTGCTGGGGTCTAAACACCGGAAGATCTTAATCCCATACTTTAGTATAAAACCTCCTCAGTTTGGAAAAAAACAGAACAGGGCAAATCAGAAAGGACAAATACCACGTTATATATAGTTAGAAAGAGATGGAGGAAGAAACATTCTTAACCAAAATTAATTTGAGACAAATAAGTATTTTTATGAGCAAATGCATCAGGGAAGGGTTTTCTGATCAATTTCTAATTCTTTGTAATGTTTCCAAAACCTTTATTGTTACAAATTATGTCAAGCAGCAGCAGCACCTTTGCTTTTCTTCTCTTCCAGATTTCACAGATAATTTTCATCTGTATTTGTTTGGATTTTCCTTGAAAAATAAAAAGCAACTACCCCCAGGCCTTAGCCATTTTGTTTAAAAACAAAAGAACCCACATGTAAGTCAATACAATTGTATTAAGCTCCTACAGTGAGCTGAATTCCAGTAAGTCCACCAAAAAACTTCTATCCCCATGTCAGCGAGTCTTCCATCTCCAAGCGTTCTACAAGCCAGCCCTTATCTCAGAAACTTCCCAAACCTGCATGTTTCAGGCAAAGGCATTCCTCCCCCACGGCCCTCAGAGAGCAGGATCTGGCCTTTTATTTGCTGCTTTGTTCCCACCCTAAATGCTGCCACAGCTGCTGCACATCAGCACTCATTTAAGACAATAATGTTCAGACACAGACTCCCACCAGCAGCAGAGAGGCAGGTTTGGGGGGTTTTAGTTGGTGGGTAAGGAGAAACACCCTGTTTCTTGCAAATAATCCTATGGAATGCTGATGGCTTTAGTCCTGTGCTGTTTGCCAGCTATGGGATCAGAAGTGATGAGCCACAGATGTCAGAATTTTTAATAGAGATAAATGCACTACAGCCAGCTCTAGCTGCCACTCGGCTCTACCACTGCAAACACTAATCACTGAGCCACAACTCCTTCCTCCAGCTCAGAGCTCCGGTGCTGAAAGAAAACCAAGGTTTCTCTCGGCCCCACAAACCCAGACCCACCATCAGGCCAAAGCAGGTGTCATTTATTGCAGGCAGCTTTCATTTCCAAAGGGTTCCCACTGTCAAGAGTTCTCCCCAAATCAATGTTATCAATCCCACTTGTAATTTTACAAACTTCAAAGGGTTAAGACAGCAAGCACATTTATTGACTGGTGCTTCTTGGTGGGTTCAGTAAAGCATGACTGATTAGAGCCCAGTTCTAAAGAGCCCAGCTTTTGTGAGGCTGGAATAAATGGGAGTCTGTCAATAACTCAGATCCAGGCATATTGACATAGTTTACAGCCTCAATAGGCAATTAACACTTTACAGTGGATATTACCCAGTGGCCTCCCCGTGTTTTACTGCACATTTTCTGCCGTCAGCTGCAATATTGAAGGTTTGGAATAAAAGTGATATTGGACAGACAGCACCTTTGTTCAGCTGTGCAAAATTTTTTTTAACATCTGGGAGAGATCACAGTTTCATTCCTCTTTATTCTTTCTCTCACACCCCTTGTTTCACTTTCTCTGTCATTTACAGTTCCTAGCTTAGAATCTCTCTTAACTAAGTAATTAAATCTGTTACATGCCAGAACTCTCTAAGGAAACCCCAAAAAGAGCGACAACCCCAGCCTTTTCTCCTACCATGGGAGAGGCTGAGCAAGTTCAAGAACAAATGCCTCTTAGGCAGATGAATTACACTGACAAACAAGTGCGAACCATTCAGGAGCGTTTAAAGCAGAAATAGCTAAAAAAAAATTTCACAATCATCTCTTGAAGCCAGGTCCAAGACTGTATCCCACTCTGATCAAGACAGAACTGCAATACAGCTCCTACCAGCTGCACATGCACAGAAAAAAAAAATCCACAGGAATGCGTATTCTTACTTGGCTTCCCCTCTAATTAGCCCTGGTGAAACACACTTGCTTAGCATTTTGACACCACTGTCACAAGTCCTTTAGTTCTGTTCTTCTGCACCAGCAGCATCACAGCACTGTTCAGGCTGATAGAGAGCTCCAAGGTCACCAAGTCCACCTGCTGACCCAGCACTAACCCATGCCCCTAAGCACCATATCCACATTCATCTTTTAAATCTCCTCAGAGATGGTGACTCCACCACTGCCTTGGGCAACCTGTGTCAGAGACTGACCGCCCCCCTTCAGTGAAGAAAGTTTTCCCAATATCCAATCTAACCCCCCCCCGGTGCATCTTGAGGCTGCTACCTGGGGTAAGAACCTGACCCTCCCCAGCTGCACTCTCCTGCCAGGGAGCTGCAGAGAGCAAGAAGGCCCCCCCCAGCTCTACTTCTCTCCAGGCTGAGCCCCCCCAGCTGGTCCCCACCAAACCTGTGCTCCAGACCCTCCCCCAGCTCCACTCTCCATCTCTGCTGGACATGCGCCAGCATCTCAACATCTTTCTTGTCAGTCCAAAACCAAACCCAGCACTGGAGGAATGGCCTCACCAGCGCAGGGGGTCAGTCACTGCCCTGCCACCCTACTGCTGATACAAAGACCTGAAACACAACCAGGAATGCCAGCCCAAACTGGCATCAAGACCCACCCCAGGAGAGTTCACCCCTGGGCTGGGCAGAGCAGCACAGCCCAAGCAGTTACAACACCTTTGATGCCCAGCCCTAAAGAACCCTTTATGAGCCACAAAACTGTTACTTACCTCAGAACAGAACTCTTGAGAGGACATCTCGACAGTCCACAACAATCCCCCCACAACCAGGAGAGGGTCTGGGGGAGGAAGTAGCACTTTGCAAACTGACTTCAGCTGCTGCTCGTTCTCTCATTCTGCAGGGACAGGGCAGAGCAGCCCCTGAGGAGCAGGATCCACACCTGACATAAATGAGGTGATTAGTAGGAGGGTGGGTGCCTGTGAGTGGTTTGGAACAGCAACAGCTGCAGCTTGTTTGGCTGCTTGGCCACAGCACCGGGATGGAAGTGTGATGCTGCCCAACTTGAACCCTTTGTTTTAACCGTGAACCCAGAACCCTGTCCTGGCTGCCCTGTGCTGTCAGAGCATGACCTGCCTCCACCCGGGAGCACAGCTCCACAGTGGGGAGGTGGAATTCTGCAAGGCTCACACATGGGGTGAGGATGGACGAGTTTGTTCTTTAAGGCTACACAAAGTTACAGGCTCGGAATGAAAGAGAAAATGCCTCATCATTGATTTGTACAAAGGCTCAAGTGAAATTACACGAAGATGTAGCACCAGGCACAGAATTCCCACAGGCACCATTTTCAGCAAGAAAAGGAAATCATTTTCTCTATCTATGTCTTGCAGAGGATTCTCTCTCTTGCCTTTTTCTTTTAAGGGAGGAAAACTCTGTAGATCACAGATTACATGGCTGTGAGGGGTGATAGGGAATTGATCTTCATTTATCCCATGTCCAGTAGCAAAAGACACCAGTGGAATTTTCCAAGAACAGGCGAGAAACAAACCTAATCCCCAATGGCTAATACTTTGTTTACCTGAAAATTATGGAAGATTTATAAACTATTTTATAATAATTCATGTATTTTGCTCCTTACTTTTCTGAATAGTGAAATACCACCTCAGTTGTAACTTGTTTCAGATGGGCTGAATTTATCAAACAATTGAAATTGATATAGTGTATTTTCATGAATCAGATAGATTGGCATATGGATTTGCCATCAGCAGCTTATTTTGCCTTCAGCAATTACTTTTAGAGTGGAGAATTTAGAATTATAACCTGTTTAATGGAAACCTCAGACAAGAATAATTAAGGACTAAGTTCCCAGGTTTAAGAGAAGGAGCAATACAATTTTTCAAGGATATCTAGAGTGCCTTGGAACCTTTAGTTCCTTATCAAAGGCTTCCTACATGCTCAGCATCCATCAGTGACATTTAAACACAGCTTTGCCCAGCTAAGGCTGGATGAGCTGGGTCCTGAGCCAGGGCCGAGGCCAGAACTAAGTTACAGCCAAGCTGCACTAATGTCGTGCGTGTCCCGGCCACAAAGCCCAGTTCCATGCAAGAAAGTAGATAAAAGAATTAGGAACGGGATCCAGAGATGACAACTGCACGCCTGTAATTGCCGGATATCCTCTTTGTATTTCTCCTGGGGGACTGAAATAGAAATACTCTAGTAACTTTCTTCCCTTGCCCTGTCCTTCCATGTATATGGACTGGAGTAGTTTTGAGACACAGTCTAAGAAATACATATTAGCATGATATCTTCTCTGCTGAGAGAAGTCAGTGAGAACTGCTACCTCCAGGGGAAAAAAAAAAAGGAAATTTTAAGTCACTTTTCCAAAGGAGGAAAAGATAAATAAGATAAAAAGATCAAGAGATAAATAAGCATTTAAGTCCCAAAGATGAAACCAGCCATTTCTGTCTGCCATTTCTACAGGTTCAACAGGAAAAGCACCCCTGGCAGACTGTTGGGAGAGATGTAGCTTAAGCTTGCTACAGGAAACAAGATACAACCTGTTCCAGAGCTGCTACTTGAAGAAAACCACCACTTCAAGCCCTTTGTCTTTAATGACTTTCAAAAATGAAATATATACACAGGAACAACGCGAGCCATGTGCAAATCACACTCTTTCTCCCAGGCAGGCACAATCCCGGAAGTCTCCTGGACATGAAGGAGGCAAAGGGCTTGTCAGGAGATCAGACTCTGTCCAGCCTAAGTATGGACAGGCAGCTCTGACCTTAAAGAATCATGGTAGTTATGTCATCTACTAAAAGGAAAAAGGAAAAAAAAATTCCAAACACTAACAAAATCAACCCCCAAAAGCTGCTGTGAGTTTGCACTGATGTTATTTCTTCTGTGGTTCGTGTTTCTGGGAGCAGGTGATGTCCCCATCCTGCTTGGCAGAGGCAGCCAGGCTGGTCTGGCAGCCTGAGCCGTGACCCTCGCGTGGTGTTCTGCCAGGCAAGTACATCTGGCTGCTCCTCTGATCTGAAGTCCTGTGGTTTCCTTTGTGATGTGGCAAAGCACATGGCCCCCAGTACATCTGTATAATTAACGTGAGGGGAAAATATGAGCAACAACAGAAAAAGGGAGAAAAAAAAAGAGCCCTCAAAGAACAGAAGCTGTTCAGGGTCAGCAGAAGGTCTTATAAAATAAAGATGTAGTACAGAGTCACGGGATGTGTTTGCCTCCATGCATTGGGGTATTTAGGGGATGAGGAGAGCTCTGATTTTGCCCTGTGCCACTGAACAAGTTCTCCATTTCTTGAAACATCTGTTTCACCAGTTTCTCATATTCTGCAAGCCCTGCAGGGCAGGGACACTCCTGTATTTACAGATTAAGTCTCAACTGGACCCAGCAGCAATGTAGAAACAAGGATAAAGGAGTCATCTGCTTATTGCAGCCAGCAGGGGTTCCCATATCTGCGAAGCTTTTGTAGCACTGTTTGTTGTGTTTTGCCATACTGGGGTTTTTTGGGACATTCTACTGATGTAAGTGGCAGGCTGGGTTTATGAGGACAAATGTCCTGTAAAGGACAGCAAAAGGTTCAGCAGCAGCAAGGGCCAAGGCTCTTGAAGAGCAGAGCTGGCAAGGTGAGCCCTTTTTCCTGTGAACCACCGAAAGCCAGTGACGCTGAGCAAAGAGCAGCCAGGCTGGGTGAGGAACCAGAGGCTCTGGTGACATCAGGGGACAGGGGCTCCCAAAGCCAGCAGGTCACTTCAGAGCCCTGTTCCATTCAGGTCTTGGTTCTTTGCAGTTGCACTGTTTGAAAACAAAAAAAAAAAAAGGACAAACAAAAATAAACCTTTTTCTCTCAAAGGAGAAAGGGAAATCCTGAAATTCAAAGGAAACTTCTCATGTGATTTGTAATATTTATAAAAGCCTGTTATCAGGGAAGTGTTATATTAATTTCTTCCCCCTATACACACCGAAGGTCATAGGTAGGGGCTGAATTTCCACATTTTATACTGTAAACACTGTACTGTTCAAATCTCCCTGGTGACACCTTCCTTCGCAGGGATTTCATTTGTATTTGTCAAACTCTGAGTGTCATTTGGTTGCATTAATGGATACTTAACATGCTACCAAGTATTTTTTGGTAAGCCTTTATTTCAGAGTTCCCATTATTATGAATTCATTTTGCTCTGAAAGCGATAGCCCCACTTGCAATGTATTCTTCTGGTATTAACATGCCTCTGCAAGCGTGCCCATAGGCGCTCAAGTGCAATTTATCATTAGTTAAATGAGAGTTAATGGACACTAAAAGTGCCACTTATTTTCTGAGTGATCCATTAACACACACACAAAAAAAAGAAAACAAAAGCCGGCCAGCAGATTCCTTTGGTAGGGTAATTCAGAGGTCTGCTCTGCACATGTAAAATTTGTTTTGATACCAGGGGTGGCCTTTAAAGCACTGTCTGAGTGGGTGCATATCTCAGGTGTCTGAGTGCGAGCAACTGATGTGAAAAAGGGGAGGAGAGACTGAATGTTTGTACTGAAAACACGGGAGAAAGGAGGCAGGAGCAGGAGAGCAGGAAATTACTGCCTGAATCCAGAGAGACAGAGATGATGTGGGCACTGTTAATTGAGCAGTTCTGAATGCTGGGTAACTTCTGGCAAACACCAGAATTCATTGATGACTACTTAGAAAAAGATCTTATATGAGTTAAACTGGTTTTTACTGTAAGTTCTCCCATCACTGCTCAGCTGATATAGTAATAATCACACTAGGCCTATGTTTTAGTGTCATCTTTCATAAATTATAAATATCTCAGTATTAAATCAAAATATTTCTAAAGTCAATAAAACAGGAGAGGAGGAAGAAAGGATGTTTTTTCCTAGTATTCACACTGAAGTGAAAGTAAAGAATGCTCAGCCTTGTGAATCATTTTATCAAGATATAAATCACTGAAAAAAACTTGATTTTGGGGCACAAGCTTCCTCACTTTATATCCCATAACTTTTCCTCAGAAGGTGAGACACAGGAAACCCAAACACCTGACTTCTGCAGCAAACAAGTTGTAGGCACTCCAGCATTTCCTGTAGTGACTCAGTTCAACCTGAGGATTGTCCCAGCAAGGAGCATGTGCCAAAAACTCATGGAAAATACTGCCAAGCCTCTTACCGAAATTGCCAAACATTTTTTTTCCCCCCCTGAAATTAGATGCCTCTGTTTCCCCTCCACAACCTCCCAAAATGCAATTCATCTTGCTGAATACTCTAAAATTCAAGAAGTTAGCAATACAGGCACCCTCCAAGTTCTCAGTCCTGCATCAGAGCTTACAAAGAACACCCAGTAGAGTCACAGAAATGCAGCACTAGGACAGGTCAAAGTAAAACCAGAGCCTATTTTACCAATTTTGCCTTAAGAACAGAGACGCTTTGACATTATTATTTGGCAGTGTTATTCCATTTGGGTGTGAAAGACAAGCATAGGTGCAGACTAACATTATTTTAGGCAGGGGGTAAAACTGCCCGACTTACCTAGATATATTTAATATACATGCGCACACACATATACATATAATATATATATAAAAAATTAAACTTTATATATATATATATAAAAAATATTTAATTTATAGATATATATGGGAAAGAGAATCAGTAAGGGGTACCACATCCAGCCAGGAGGAGCAGAGAGAAGAGGGGATGTGGGTCTCATCAGGTCACAGGGAGCAGATGGAACGGAGGTGCAAAGACAGAAGAGATCTGTGAGTAACAGAGCAAAGCAGAGGCAACGTGGGCCACACATTTTGCTGCCTGTTTAATCCTTCCTACAGCTGGGGCCAGGCTCCCAAATTCCTTACTCCAGCTCTGTTCCTCTCTTGGATGAAGGTATGTGTACAGTTCAACAGAGCATGATAAAACAACTTCATAAACAACCTGAAAAGCAAAGAACTGAAAGCATTTTACTTTTAAAAATCTACTTTCATCAGTTTAAGGCAATTAGTTCAGGGAGATGATGATAAAGCAGTGAAGGTTGACAGAAGTGACAGCAATGAAACTCCTGACACAGATATGGTACAGATTGCAGGAATAAACACTTCCTATGTTTCAGAAATCACATTGTCAACGATGTTTCCAGGCCCTGAAATTAGCTGAAGTAATCAGGAGCTGTTGGCAGCAGGCAGTTTCTTGGATTGCTTTTGTTTTTCTCTGCAAGAATCTCCAGTTGTAGTTTAAACCCCCTCACACCTGTGACAGCTTTCAGTTGAGTTTCCCTCTGTCTGTGGCCGAGGAGCAGCCTCCCAAAACGGGTACAAAATCCAGGTCCCTGGGCCTTCTGCAGCCTTCCCCAGCACCTTCTCAGCCTCAGAGAGAAGCACAGCCCAGGGGCCGTGAGCTCTGCCCGGGCTGGCTTTGTCCAAGGCAGAACAGGTCCTCCCTGGTTGTGTTCCCATCAGAAGTACACAGATTTTAAAACAACAATAAAACACTTAGATTGTCGGGGTTTTCCCCCAAAATGTGTCTTGCTGTCTTCCATTTTCTCAGCTTTCTGTTGTGGTATGGGTAGATGAGAAATTGGGCATGTCACTTGTACCTGGAGAGGGCTCACTGACAGCTCTGAGAAGTCCTAATTGGTTATGAAATGTCAGAAAAAGGAAACCCTTCTCCAAAGACCCCTGAGATATTCACTCCTTGGGGTCACCTCATCTATTCCCTACAGTCTCATTACCAGGCACCAAACTTCCAGTTATCCCTTTACCCCAAAAAGTAGCGTTTGGAGGAATTTCCCCTGCACTGCTCAGTCCTGTGTAATTTTTCAAAAGGGGTAGAGCTGTCTCCAGAATTTTGTTCCCATGCAGACACAGCAGGGTAGCCATACTCCAGGAGAGCCTCTCCATGCAGGGCAGGCCACTCTAGGACACAGGAGGATGAGTCAGGGACCCCGATGAGGGCAGGCTGCCTCTCCATGTGTCTCCGCGGCCTCCGGAGAGCCGCTCAAAGCTAGCACACTTTTTTTTCTGAGTTCTGCAGAAGGCAGCACAGGATGGGGCTTCCTCTGTTTTGTTGTGAAGGTCAGAGGTGTCCTGATGGACAGGAATTTGCCTCCCTCCCTGGCCCTGCACCTGGTTTTCTCCATTTGCCAATTATCAAATGAAGCAAAGCAATAAATCATCATCACCTCAGAGGCAAGTCCCCTGCAACCACTGCATCCCAATTCTATGGCACGTTCCACAGTGAAATCACTGCGTGCTCACACAAGGGCACATTTCGTTCTCTGTCCTTCTGTTCCCCACCACTTTTGATGGTTCGTCTGTTCTGCAGTACCTTCAGATGACATCTCTGAGGCAATCACTAGGCTTTTGGTTTGGTTTTTGGCTTGTTTGGCTGTTTTTTTGCACTCCTTAAAACCCTTGAGGAAATAGAGGAAGTACCTAAACAAGATTTTTAGATTAACTCCTACACACTGATCCCAAACCTCTCTTCTTCCCTCCAGAAGTGAAAAACAGAAAAGATAGTTCAGCAAGGCAGACAGGTCAGTGGGTAAAAGCCTAGGAGACATGGAGCCCCAGCACCAGGGCTGTTAACTTGCATGATGAATGTATTGAAACTGGTTTAATCTCCAAGGTCTTTCCCTTCTGCCCACAGACCTCACTTCTGTTCACTTCCCCTGGCTGTAGTCAGTGATGTTAGGTACAAGGAGAAAGGTCTTCAGTTGGGAAAAACAGTTAGAGTCATCTCAAACAGGGTTTAGAGGTTTCAGTCCTAGGTTTTTCTATCATGTTTGTAGAGAGAAAACCCTTGGAGTAAAATCTCTAAACCCTGACACTTATCTAGGGCCAACTTCTGAATAGCCAGTATAAAGTTGGTTTGTTACTATATTTTTGCATTTTAGAAGAGAGAATACAGAAGACATTTTTGGCTAGTCCATAGAAGAAGTGGAACAAGTCACTATGAATATGCAAATATACACAGATCGTGGCAGACAAAGTCTACAAATGAAAGATCAAACTCATGTTTCTCAGCTTGAATTTGCCTTTGCATATTGACCTTATTGAGGTACAGTGAATTGCTTTCAACCTTGCCTTAGCAGCTAAGAAAGCTGAAAAACTTACTTTTCCTGTGGAAGTAAAGGGAGAAAAAAAGTTCAACAAATACCAAAATTCACTTTGTCTTCATGTTACTGCAAAAGGAAAAGAGACCAGCACAGGTTGGGGATATTGGGATCACAGCCACTGAGTGAACATGCAGCTGCAAATATGACAGAAATTGGAATATGCAAGAGAACTGAGTTCATCAAGTCGTTTATAACAGCACAGGCAGAGCAAGGGACAGTCCTTACAAAGAGAGGATACAACAGAAATCTTACTGCCAAGGGCCATAATTACATCCAAGCAGTTTAATCGTGCACCAAGCCTTAATTTAGCCTCCAGGTTTGGTCTTTTGTCTCTGCCCATAGGCTTTGTGTGCACAGTTGGCACATGTGGAGGTGCCTCATGTCCTTCTTTTAAAGGTAACAGAAAAATAAAGTGGAGCCACTAGTTCTAATTTTTTTTTCTCTCTTTTTGATGGGGAAAGAAGACCTGACTTTAAATTTGTCCCTTTTGTCTTTTCCATATGGCTCGTTTGTGGTTCAATTATTGTGATATTCTCCCTACGGATAGTGACGCTTGGGGAATCTGGTAATACTTAACAAAAATATAAGAATACAAGGATCTTGTCTGCCAAGCAGAAAGTAATTAAGGAACCTGGAACACAGAGGGCAATAAAGTTATTGAAGGAACAGTATTCATTAAGCAAGATAAAGCACAGCAGGGCATGCAGTGCTGGCCCTGTCCCTGTGCCCTACATAATATCAGGTATCCAAGGGCTGAGCTGCACTTTGGAGGCTGTGAGGCTGCAAGCCAGGAGCCAGAGGAACAGAGCACTAATGGGAGGAAAGCCCAAACTACAATCTCTCACTTTTCTTCTAAATCAGCTCTTGTTTAAATTAAAGTTCAGCAGCTGGCTGAACAAATAATTCCCAATGCCATTCTTAGCCTAAACTTGCTCCTCAATGTTATTCCAGCACTGTATTTTGTTGTATGAATTCTAGATTGGCTGAAGAATGGCCCTCAGTAGGATTTATTGCTCCAGGTCAGAGATCTGTTAACTCTGACTGGCTGATACAGCATTGCCTCTGCTTCTGAAGAGGTACCTTCACAAAACTGATCAACAAAACAGAAATAAACCCCTCAACTCCAACCTGTCTGTTTACAAGTTTAGTTTCTTCAAGCATGCACAAGGAAATCCATGTCTTTGTATCTTCAGGCAAGTTTCAGCAACACAAACTCCCCAGAAGCTCCAGGAAACATTTACCCTATAACGTGACAGCTCTAATTCTGGGGCATGCCAGGTCCCACCCCAGAAGCTGCTGCATTTCATTGCTGATTGAAAATATCTCAGGTCCATGGTAGAGACCTCCAGAATCATCTGGTTGCATCCAAAACTTTCTCTTAAGTGACAATGGTTGTCACTGCAGTTTCACTTTCCTGTGTTGCCACAACACAGGAAGTTGTTATTATTCCCACTTCCCAGAGACAAAGAAAATTGTCTCATTCAAAGTCATACAGAAAGCATGTGGCAGGAATAGGAGGTGGAGCCAAGTCTCCCAGCTCTTGTCATATCCTAATTCCTGATCTCCTTCATCATGACCTAAGAAATTTGGGGATTTTTTTTTCCTTTGTTTCTTTTTCTTCCTGTCCTCAGAATGTATTTACGTTTTACTTTAAACCTTTTCCGTTCAGCCCTTAAGGCTAGAGGCATGATTTGAACCACGAGCACACACGACTCCAGGACTTACCACTCTCTGATTGTTTCTCTCAGTCCTTGCCAGCTGGTTGCAAGGCCACATTTGTATTCCATACTCTAAAATGCTTACAAAACAGGTAATATGCACATAACCAAAACCCTAGATTAAATTAAAAGTATTTAAACATTTGAGTAATCCCACCAGGGCAAATTCAAAGTTGCAGCATGTGTGATAATGTCGGTGTTTAATTATAGCCAACAATAACCTCCTCTAGTTTGCTGGTTTCAAATACTTTCACAGACACACCGAAGAGCTGCTGGGAACACGCGAACAGATGATGATGATTTTGCTGACAATTAACTACACATTATCAAGGCTTCATTTAGCTAAACCCAAAAAGTGTAGCTGGACACTGATCCCAATGGATACCTGCTACTGAAGGGGGCAAGGCAGCCCCCCAAACCCTCCCGTCCAAGCAGCCCTGTCACAGGGCAGCCCCACACCAGCTGCATCAGTTTCCCAACCACATCCAGCCTGGCCTGGGGCTGTGCAGCTCAATCTGGGGGTATCTGTACCGCCAGCCCTGTCCTGGTGAAATGGCAACAGCACGGGGACTGTGGAGCTGGGCACGCTGGCAAAACCCGGGTGGAATTGTTTGCATTTGTTTGCAGCCTGGTTTGGGAAAGCCAGGGAGCAGCCCTGGGGGCTGAGGCCAGACCTGGGACAAGACTCATCACGGGTGGTGAACGTGGTGGTGCCGGGTTAGCTCTTGGGCTCGATGAGCTTCCAGGTCTTTTCCAGCCTTAATGAGCCTGTGATCCTACACACGGCTGAGGGGGGTGCCAGGTGCAGCCCCACGGCTCCGTGTCACCCCGGCACTCGGGGTCAGGCTCACAGGAGATCGGGGGAAATCTCCGTGCAGGACAGCAGCTCCCAAAGGCACAGCTCCTCCCGGCCAGGCTCAGGGCCCTTTGGCCACTGAAGGGAGCCCATGCCATTGGCGTTTCCTGCCACACGGAGCTGCTGCCCAGTGGCAGGACTTCCCCTCAGCAGGACATGAGCTACCTGCAGCTTTCCTCCCCGTCCAACCAACCCTAACAGAAACAATTTGTGTTTAGTCCTTTTCTGCTGCTTTTCCCTGATCCCTTGTTTCTAAAGCTTCTTCTCCTGTCTCCCAGCTGTCCCGCAGATCATACTCTCCACACGTCTCCCAAAATTTACAAGATGTTTTCTTCTTAGACACCTTCCACCCTGCAGTTTTTGTGTGTACAAGAAATACCTTGGACTCCCTCAATTCCTGATCACACTAGCTGGGATCAGGCCTCAGTGTGTCTCACTTGAGTCAGAAAACATCCTTTTTCCACCTAAAAATCAAGCATTTCCTGTTTAAATGACCACTGCCACAACTTCTATATCTTACTACATGGCAGAGAGATGGAAATACGAGGAGAGTGTCTGAGTGCATAAATAAAGCAGGAGTTTATCATAATTTATTTATAAAAACTATTTCTAATCTAATTCTTTGCATATTATCTAGGGGCAAGAGAGACAAGACAAAAAAAATGGTTCTTAATCAGGAATTGCCACATGGAGTGGTTTTGATTAATATGCAAAACATAGATTATAAATAGATTTATAAATAAATGATCAACTATGGCTGCTGCTTTATTTATCTATGGACTTGCAGAAAATTTGAAGGCTGAATTCTGATTAAATGAGAATCACCACTAATGGTGGACTGGCTGGCTCAAAGGGACTGGTAAAGGAAAGTGAGAATATATTTGCATAGAACCTTTGATTCAGAAGAACTCCCAAGTGCTTTGCAGAATTAATATTATATTTTAGGGGTCACTTCATCCATTACTGAAATGCAGCCTCTGAGGAGGAGAGAAGAGAACTTTCTGCATCTATTTCACCTTTCCTTGAAGATTTCTAAGCACTTTGCACACTAATTAAGCCTCCTATTGAATCTATGCAATCCACTCCTCCTGCCAGTTGCTAAACCAGTAAAACCTAAAGCACCAGGAATGAAACCAAGGAAAATTCATCAACTTGGTATAACTTCATTTCACTTCCAGATCACCAGGCTGAGGTCAGCTTGTAGCTCAAAAAGATGAACCCAGCAGAACCGCAGTGCAGATCTCAAATCACAATGGAAAAAACTTAGGAGTTGGACCCATTGTGTCCAGTATCACACCGTGCAGACTTCTCACCTAAGAGCACTGTAGCATCCCGTCATAAGCAAAACCTCAGCCCCGGGGTTTGCAGCTCTGCCCAAGGGCCTGCACTTCTTTTCACTGCTCTGTCCTGCTGTGGAGCCACACACACCCCTGGGACACCGGAGTCCAACACGGCGCTTTAGGCAAGCTCCAAAGACCTGAGAGTTTGCAGATGCAACACTCAGCCCGCTCCCATCTGTACCAAACCCATTCACCTGGGTCAGACTCCCCCAAATCCATTCAACAGCAGGGCACAGGGGAGAAATACAACCCCTGAAAGTGCCGGTGAGTGGGTTCAGCCTCTTCCATTTACCTTGCCTTTTAAAAATAAGAACGGCAAAGCATTTCTTTTCATATGGCAAGGCTGTCCTGCCAAGTCAGTTTTCACAGCTGAACACTTCCCAAGGTGCCAGTTCTGCAATTCAGGGCCTGGATGTGATCCCCTGAGCATGATGGATGGCTTTAAAATAAAGGCACTGCGAGAAGTACCAGCTGTCCAGGTGCACATTGGATCAGCTTGGCTGAACCACCCGTCCTCCTCCTTTGCCTCCCTCTGCGGAAGGAGTAGGAGCTCATCCTGTGCAGGAGGAAGGCTTTGATGGCGGGAGGGACACAAAAGCCCAGCAGATATGAGCAGAGACACGGCCACACGTAGGTCACATCTCATCCAAATGTGAGCCTGCTTTTACTATGCCTGAAATAACCTGCTGTTATAAGGCAAATTTGCATGACTGCTTTTCAATTCCCTCTGTTTGACCACCTCATTTCTGACTTCTTCACCCCAACCACCAGTAGCTAATAGAAGAGGCAGAACAAAGGCAAAATTAACTTTTTTCTTGAAATAAACCAAGCTCAGACTCCAATGACACCCCACCCCCTACACACACTTCTTCCCTGTGTTCATTCCAGGTTTCCAAATATCCCTAGAAAGGGATTTCATTCTAAACCACCCTGTTAATTAAGAGTTTCTGTTCGGAGCCCAGACTATGAAAATCATCTTTGAATGCTCTTTGCAACCAGCAGGGCCACCTTGAACAATGGGCACCTGTGTAGCACTTGCTTTTTGAGGGCACCTGGGCTGAAATTCAGCCACAAAGAAGGGCACCAATGTGGCTCCTTGCACATTGTGCAGAGGCAGTCTAAACATCCTTGAAAGGAGAAGATTGGTTTTCTTCTCACAGGGCTTTATGAGACAGCACAGACCACGTCCCAGGCTTTCTGGGGCAGCTGATTCTCTAAGTGACATAGTTCAAACTCCATTTAGTAGATACCATACACCAATACAGCCCTACTTCCTCTCTCCACTCAGCAAATTAGCAGCGTGGACAGTCTATTGACTAAAGAGAGCAGACTTTACCACAGCAATAACAGTCTGTCCGGAGAGAACATTACCCCTCACTGCCCAATTAGAAGAACATTGAATGCACGGAAATGCCTTTTGAACAAACACTTGATAACCCTCAATAAAACTGTAAGAGAGAGTTACTGCAGATTTACTACCCAGGAAAGGAAAACTCTTCAAGGCACAGCCAAGAGCATATTGCTTCTTACTTAATGTTGATAAATGCAAGAGCTCCACAATCCCCAAGCAACCTGAGCTAAAGCAGCTTAGCAGAAAAATAAGATAGGTACTTGCTGGGGTGCCCACAGAGGGATGGGGGAGAACCACAAGTTGGCCACAGCGGCTCTGAGCTGCTGTGCTTGCTTCAGGTTGTGTGGCATTCACTGAGGGCTACGTCACCCCTTTGGCGAGGCAGCTCCACCGAGCAGCAGCACAAAGGTCCCTGCTCTGCTGTGGGGACGTGAACTGCCCTGGCCCTGCAGCTGCAGGGCTGAGCTGGGCTGAGGTTGCTGCCCTTTGGCTTCAGAACCTCCCCTGCTCTTCCACAGAGAGCACAGCTGTGAGGCACACCTGCCTGGTGAGAACACGTCTCTTCCTGCTGCCTCGCTCGGAGGAAAGGAGCACCCTAAAGCGCACCAGGTGTCAGCCTGGCCACCTCTGCTGTGAGGATGCTTAAATTGCATTTGGGTTTTCTGAAAACGTGTGATTGGCAAGGAGGAAGGAACGGGTTGGCTCTATTTACGTTAATTCAGGTTTCCCAGCCCAGCTGCCCAGCCACCTCGGGCAGCAGCCCTTCCTGCAGGAGCGCAA
Organism: Eulacestoma nigropectus; assembly: GCA_013397775.1. Taxonomy (NCBI): domain Eukaryota; kingdom Metazoa; phylum Chordata; class Aves; order Passeriformes; genus Eulacestoma; species Eulacestoma nigropectus. The sequence goes on from VZTE01004705.1 coordinate 4,334,945, forward strand.
GGGGGATGTTCACAGCCCCAGGGAGGATTTCACAAATGAACATTGACATAAAGGTCTTGCCCTTGCTGATGAGCATTGATGTGCTGTTTTCTGTATTCACAGTTCTTGGTGATGGGGAAGCATTTACAGGATAATTCTGTTTTCCTCCTTAAGACGTCTAACGGGGAACAGCCCAGTGCTTAAAAAATAAACACCTAACAAAAATCATCGCTAATTCCCTTATCATCTGTATTCCCTTGAACAGGTTTCCTTCCCAGTAGCCCTGTAGCCAGTGCCTTACACCCTTGGGAACACCCAGGGTGTTGGGGATCACAAACCCTTCCAGCAGAGCAGCCCTGCCACCATCCATGGCAGCAAATGAATTCTGATGCTTCCACTTCCCCTCTTCCAAGAAAGGATCAGTGAACAGGCTCAGCCACTTGGTGTGTCACAGTTCCACCACCCTCTCCAGCCAAGGCAGCTCTTCCCATGGCACAGCCAGCGCTGGCTGGTGTTTGTTCTATTTTAGCAGCTGCTGCTGTATTGAGGGAGCCAGAAAACTGTACTTTGGAGACCTTTCCTGCTCACACTATTAATGTACAGCGAGCAATCTTCGGGGTAATGGAGGAGGGCAATCAAAGGAAATTTCCCTCCAGGCTCCCACTATTACTTCCTATCCAAAAAATAATATTAAATGTGATCTACCATTGTAGTAATTAAAGAGATAATTTGCTATTTTATGTGTTATTGGATCCCTCACACAAGTAAGTGGAGTTACATTCCTGCTGCTGTTCCCAGGGCTTTCTGGATGCAAAATATCTCTCTGAAAGATAAAGAGGTTAAGCCATTTAAAATATCACTACACTTTTCCCCTAGTACAAAAGGTGTATTATCCCTCAAATGAGGGTGTATTAGCACCTTCAAATCTTTTGCAATTTATGTCGTAATCATTGTGCATGGCAGAGATGGAGACCTGAGGATTTTCCAAGTGGGGAAACTGAGGCATACCTGAGGCGAAGAAAAGTGGTTTTGTCAGGATACTGCAGTGGGTTGGTGACATGTGAGACAGAGCATCTTCTCAGAATAAAGCTGGATCCAGATTCAAAAGCTCACACCCAGGAAGCTGCCGAATGCTGGTCTGTAAAGAAGAAAAAAGAATCATTTAAGGAATGGAAAGTAACACTTAGTAATGAGGACACTGATGCTGGATTGTTCAACTTTCCTGGTGATTTTTCTCTCCTCCTAAAACAATGGGATAAGCCTTGCTTATGTCTTACATAAACTTAGATGTTTGCTGGTCAGCATTGGAGTTAATTAAACCTCCACCCCCTTTGCAATGTACATTTCGGAAAACACTCCCACGACAAGGGTTCAAGTCTGTATAAAAAATGAGAATCCATCCATGGAGCCCCTGGCACATTCCAAGCAGGCTGCTGCAGTTGTTCACACTAACTCAGGGAGAAAGGAGGGTATAAATTAGGTACCGAGCTGGCGGGTAATCAGTCTGTGCATGTTATTACAGCAACAGGAACATCCTTGCACTCCATCTCTTGAATCAGTAAATAAAACCCAGTCTCTCTCTGATATCAGATATATTGTCTCAGATTGCAAAAGGTAACTATCGAGACACAAAACTGAAAGAAAAGCAAAGGCTTTTCATTCAGAAAATAACTTCTGATGCTGGTATTTAAACTGGAATTTGTTAACAAGGAGGAATAAAAGCTCTAAAAGACACAACTCCCTGATTTTCATAAGCAAAACATCCAAATTCTCCCTGTGCAATGCCTTCAATTAATAATGTAAAGTATCTGCCACCAATTATAAATCCTTTTTATGAATGCTGAATGTGGTTTGCATCTTTTCTCTCACTTCATCAGATGCCATGAATAGAAGGCTGTAACAGAATCCTGGCTATTGCTTTTTTTTTTCCCCACATAGAATTATATCCAAATTTTTCAATGTTTTTTTTTAATGCTCCATTTCTCTTAATGGCTGTCATGGGTTGAAACTGAGTTGATTGACAAGCTTTTAAGCCAATGCACTTTTGTGAATTTTCCATATTTAAATATGAAGCAAATGAGGTTTCAAGATGTAGAGGAAGTTTTGAAACGATATCAGTGAAAAAACAAATTGGAAAATAAAGAGAGGGAGAAAAATGAAGTAATATCTGCATCACATTATATAAGCAGTAGAGGAAAATATTGGGAACATGAAGAGAGAAAGCTTTTAAGTGCTTACAGTAGTGAATTCTGCTGTTTTACAGAATTCTCCCTAGAAGAGCAGAGGAAAAATTATTAATGGATGTCCAGCACAATTCTGACATAAAAACACAAACATTTCTATTGCAACTTAAAAATCATTTTAATTTTAAAAGTTTTAAATTCAAAATTTGTTAGAATCTGCATTTTTCAATTATTTCTGCAGCAAAGTTTGTTTCAATTTGACTTAAACAGCAAAATTTGCAGCAGGCACTGCAACACTCGATCATTTTGCCATCTCTTTAGTGACCTTTCTTGCTTTCTTACCTGTCAGACTTTCGCAAATGATGCCAGACTCCTACCATGCTCAATCATTTCTTTACGTGTGCTTCAAAAGTTGCAATTTACATTCTGCAAGTTTTTATTTCCCATGACTTATATCTTTAGTGATAAAAATTTATCTTTAAAAAGTTAGCAGGAAGCAAGCAAACTTCAATCAAGTGCGAGCCCTGCACTCGAGGCAATATCATCATCTACAGGGAAACAACAACCACCGGCGTGGATTTTTTCCTTTTCCCTCTGAAAAGTTGCATTAGATTTGCTGATGTCTGATGGCCATCAGCCGTGCATCCTGAAAACCTTCTCCGAGGATCTGTTCACTCATGGACCATCACCTCTCTGGGAAAAAAAAGGCACAACACAAACATCTTCCTCTTACCAGCAGGATCATCCTGTGAATTTTGACTTTGTTGACTTAATGTCCAATTCATTGTCCTAAATGTGGATTTGTACAGAATTACTGACTGACGTATCTGAGAAAACCAAACCAGGCTCTAGATTTTATAATTCAAATATTTCTTTTTTTGATGCTTCCTTATTGCTTATGTTACCGTGATCACAATGGTAAGGCAGCTTATTCACCATTTCTACCAAACAAATCTAAGCACACTCCAAAGCATATCAAGCCTAAGTCTGGGGAATGCAGCCTCCAGACCTCTGGATGAAGTTACCAGAGTGGAGAACAACCACAGAAAGTGCCATAATGCTTTTGAGAAAGTAGATTAATATGTAATATCTATTTCATGTGTGCATCTCTACTCCTCTTCTTACTGAGCTCAGATGTTTATAAACAGAGTCCTTTCTCTGCAGGATGGACAATTCCAACTGCAGAGAGACAGAACAAGGGGGAAAAAAACCATAATAACTCCCTGCTCAGTGAGGAAGAGGTCCAGCCTCATGTGCAATGTCATTCAGGAAGTCTGGGGCAGAACTGGGAGTGGACTTTAAATTCTAAATTTACAGTGCAAGTGTTAATTGCAAAGCTCTTTTTTAGGATCATGTACAGATTTAATTTGATGAGCCAAATTCTGACAGTTTGTTCTGCGTGACTTTCATTCCTGCTCTAAGTTGCTGCTATAACACTCAAGGTAAAACAGCATAGTGGTAGTTAGGGGTTGCAGTAAGGTCCCACCGCACAAAAAGAAAATTTAACCCCCTTCTTCTAAGACTAGGGAAAAAATTGCATCCTTAGGACTCATTTTGAGCTGACACACTGCACCGAGGTGGCTTTTTCCCTCTGCAGCTTGCGTACAGCAGTTCAGCTCTCTCTGTTTTCCCTACCAGCTGCTCTACACACACCACCCCTGTCAGCAGGAAGGTGCAGAGAAATGAATGAAGACTGATGATTAACGAAGAAAGAGGGTGAATATTAATCATGGAGTCAACATTTGATGGGAGCACTGATGGAATAGTGGTCCCACTGGAAGTTGTTAGGAGTTGATTTTTATGCCCCGGGGCAGTAGTTTTAAACCAGGACTCATGATGGAAGAGAGGTTGCTTGTAATGTATTAAACAGGCCATTGTGGAAAACATACCTTCAGCCTCCCCCTGGCCTGACTCCTTCTTTGTTGAGAGCTGTACCCAACTCTGCTGTGCACCTACATTCCCCCAAACACCCCAAACTGCAAAGATCAAACCTTCAAGCAGAAGCAAAACAGGAACAGGACATCTCCATTTTCCCTTGCTGAGCTACAGGAGAGTCCTCACCACCTCCTGTTAAATCAAGAAATGCTGATGTTGCAGGTTCTCAGCAACTTTTCTGTTGTTCAGCACCCTTGTATAACACCAGGAGAAAGAGGGGAGTCTGGGACATCTTCCTCAGCTGGGTAATTCAGGTTTGAACTTTGGCTATTTGCGACCTGCTCCAAACCACTTTGAAGGCAAAAGGAATCACAGCTGCATCATGCAATGGTGTAGTCAAGCCCTCCTAACCTAGGCTGGAATTTCCTGTATCTCAAATTAACAACTGCACTTGCAATCAATACCACAAAATGGACTTTAGCATATATCCAAAAAGTTCTGCTGCTGTTGTTTCAAAGGGGTTTTACTTGGGGGAGGAGGGGATATGAAAAAGAAAGAAGGGTTGTATCAGAGCAGGTATCAACTGCTGTTGATTCTGTTGAGGCCAACAGGTTTACTGAGTTTCTCAGGGGCAGCTCTTTGGGTTTCCTATGGTGCTCCCTCCTCTAAGCTCTACCAGTACTCCCAAGGATGCAGAATCACAGCACATGACACCTTTCCTGAGCTTTGCTCCACAAATTAATCCATACCATAGCTCCTGTCAGGAAAATATCACAAGCCCAGCAGCTTTGTGTATAGACAAGGTTATTTTTCTAAATAAAAGTCTAATTTAAAAAGTACAAACAGCTTTCATTCTTGCAGCAAAAGGCTAGGCAGAGAATGGGCTGGTTAGGCATGTTATACATGCATTTTCCTATAGATTTAGGCTGAGGCCTTTCAGCTCTCAGCAATAATTTCTTTCCCAAAAAGGAAACGTGTCTGCTCATGGGATGCAGCTCAGCTACTCCTCCACCCATGTGTCCCACAATACAAAGGAAAAAAGCAAAATTACTCTCTTGATTTCAGCTACAGGGGAGAGTGCAGCTGGCCACAGTGCAACAAGTCACAAAGAACCCCAAAGGCACAAACCAGAAACTCTCCCAAGTGCACCGAGGCCAGCAGCAGCTGAACAGCAGAAATTGTTTAATCCTCAGTGCTGCATTTTATCCAGAACATTGGGCCTTCAACAACCCAGAAACCTTCAGGTGCATTTGCATAGTTAGTTAATGCTGTTCCAGGGCGAGGGATTTGCAGATATGCAGATAAATTGCCTGGGAGCAAACGCATGGCCCCTGCTCCTGTTCTTGCCTTGCAGTTCACAGGGTATCCCTGACCCAGGGCTGCTGCTTTCCTGCACAGCAGCTGCTGGTAGCAGCAGACACAGAGGGGGTGGCTCAGGCAGCTCTATCCTAACATCCTTATAAAAGTAGGTGCTGCCTTGCAAAGGGTGTGATGCTCTGCAGCTCCCCTGAATAAATAACTTCTTAATGCATCTGTCACTTCGGGTGTCAGAGCGGAGACAAGGTCAAGCTTGGAGAGAAATCAGCCTGCTCCATCCTTGACCCATCATTCATCACTGCATTTGTCCACAGCCAAACAGCCCAGCTGGTTAACAGGGAAAATACCTTACCAGGGCTCTAAAAGGGTCCTGTTTCTGCTATGGAGAAGTCTATTAATAATACTCTCCAGAAAGCAGCAGGAGTTTTGATGGACAGCATTGCAGGGACATTTTTCAATAGAGAAGTTAAAATCCTACACTGTGCACCCAATCCTCGGGCTGGGGGAGACAAGAGGTTAATTTTGCAGACAGGAAATGGTGACTGTAAGTTATTAGAGATTCACAGTGCTGGGGATATACGAGCCTTGCCTTCACCTTTCCTCATGGATCATGTCCGAGCCATCCTGGCTGTGTTAACACTGCCATGCCATGCAGGTGCCTCCTCCTACCACCAGGCAGTAATTAGCACTGATTTCACAGCATTAGGCATGGTTATTAAAATACACACCTGAATTCATGCTCATTCATATGGATTTCAGCTGTCTTTACAGGAAAGATTCCTAGTTCCTAAGGAAAAAGAAAACTTTAAAAGGTGAAGCTTTGTCTCTAAGGCAAAAAACTATGTGCTTTAATCACTCTTATGAGTTGCTGGCATTTGTGTGAGGGTTTGGAATTTGGGTGAGGTGGGAAGAAGGAGTGCAGTATGTCTCCCTTGAATGCAGGATAGACAGTGAAAAGTTGGGAAGAGTTGACCCATCAGGTTCATTGGCGAGATGGTTGCAGCTACTTTGTGATGGCTTCAGTGTGCTCACAGCCTTAACAAACCTTGTCACAGTAGTAAATGCAGGACCTGGAACCCACACAGATTTGGTATGGATGCAGGCTGACATCTCAGTTTGACTCCTTTCTGCTGAGACAGCTACACCTGCAACATTTTTATAAATTTTTCTACGCACAGACTTCAGTTAACAGTTTATGGGCTCAGACACACAGGCAAGTTCCCACAGTCTAGAGCTTCCAGCTCCCACCTAAGCCGTGGTAAATATCCATGTAGGAGCACTTTAGGCATGACAGTGCAAGAATTTTCCACTCAGCGCCGCTTTCCTTCACTGCAGGCTGAATGAAGCTGTAGAGTTAGCAGATGTAGCCCTGAGGATCTGCAGACACCACCCATGCAGCATTCAGCAGGTGTCTGTGTTGGAGCTTTGTGTCAGGAACAGGCTAAAGCCAACTGTGATGGGCCAAGCAGGGGAAAGGCAAACACTGGGTGTTCACTCTGACCCTGTTCCTCGGCATGGCGAGAGCCTGACATGACTCAAATGAACTTTTTGGTCCTTCTCCAACTGGCGATCAGCTGGCACCTTTCAGGGGCACTGCACTGCTGTGCACCAGAGGTGAAAGCTGGCTGCAAAGTTAGTTCCTTGGCTCACCATACCCTTTTCTCAAAGATTTTACGTTCACTTATGTGCATCAGTTGTATTATGCCAGTGTTCCAAGAGCCACAGCATTTTGGGAGGCAAGGTGACCACATTTTATAACTGGTTAAGTACTCACAGGTACACGCAGCTTGCCCAAATCATCGCTAACTGCTCTGACTACTCAAAATAAAAAAATAGCCTTGGGATTGCCAGTGTGGCGTGGTTATTCAAGTGGTGGCTGAGATTTTCAGAGAAACATATTAGATCCAAAAGTCCTCTGGGCAGCGTTGGCTGAGGCGTGTGCCTGTCACCTTTGAGATCCAAGGCTGCACACTGCCGCAGTTTAGGGAATGAGTCTCTCTTGCCCTCCAGCATTTGTTACCCCAAATCTTTTAGCATTCCTCAGCTAAGTTCCCGTCATCGCTCTCCCAGTGCCGACTCAGCGGCTCCATTAGCCCCTCGTTTGTTTGCTGGGAAATGCGTTCCTCTGCTTTGTTCCTTTGGACCTAACTTTTTTTTTTTTTTTTTTGCCTCTTTCCTCCCTCCACAGGGTGACAGCTATTTTATCACCTACAACAAGAAATGCTGAGCCTGTTGTGCAGGCAAAACATTTGCAAAGGGGCAGGGGGTACGCAGAAAGCAGTAGGAAATTGATAAGGGCTGTAAAGTAGCTTTATAAAAATGCCGACGAGCCTGTTCAGGGCACAGAGCACCTGCACCTCTGCCCCCGGCAGCGCTTCCTTCAGATGCTCCTATTGTTTTCATTACTATTTGTGACTCGATCATTAATAAATTACTATTTTTTTTCCTGTTGGCTCCAGCCACCAAGGGAGCCAGCAGGTGCACCACTTTTACAATTAGCCCTTCGTAATGCATGGTTGGCAAGAAAAGTTGTCCATAAGCTGCAGAGTTTACCGACTGGATTTCTGCTTGATGGCCACAGCGCTTGGAGCAATTAGAGAAGAATGTGCAGGAAAGCACCTTAATGCATCTGCTCATCTGGCCAAAAACTTCGGCAGAGGGGCTAAGTCCAAAACTTTGAGTCCTGCTCACAAAACTGGGACAGGGGGAGAATGCAGGGCAATGAGAGCAAGCCACGGCTTTTTAAAAGCATCATTTCTACCACATATTACACTTTCCTGCTTTGATTTCCCTCTACTACATGGTTCAAATCAAACAGAAGAGAGATGGCACTGAAAGGCTGATGGAGCTGGGCTGACTTTGGTTTGAGAAGGGGCAGGAGAGAGGCAAAATCAAAAAGTTGCTTATCTCCATCTTTCAGTAAATTCAGGTCTGTTCACACCAGGTCTCTGCCACAGCAGAATTGTTCTCTTCATTCATGCTGGGAAAATTATGGATGTACTGAATTCTCTTTCTCATTTGATATGATTTCTAAATACCATCATATCTGCATTTTCCTAAAGGGTATTGCAGTGTTTGAACAGTAGCTAAGGGGAACAGGCTGTGGCTGTCTTTGAGGGGATCAGGTCAGGGACCGGCAGCTTCTGGAGTGGAGGTTATTTCATTTCCACTAAGCAATTTTTCCCAATAGGTTAAAAAAAAAAAAAAAAAAAAAAAAAAAAAAAAAAGAAAGNAAGAAAATGAAGAGGAAAGAACATAAATTATTTGGTAATGCCTAAATAAACTTAACAGAAAGCGAAAAATCCAAGGAAGAGTAACTTACCACAGATTTCAAAGCCAGCAAAGCTAGAGAAGTTGTGTGCCTGCTTGTGACAGTTTTCCTTCAGTCCCTGCCAACTTGGGTGTTTCACACAGTTCTGAGGACAAAGCACGTTGGCATTTCTGTCAGAGACAACCAGCGGAAACACACGGGGGCTAGGGGCAGAGGAAAGCAGAAAAAAAATATTAAAAATTACATATGTGGAAAACCTCCAAAATCAGAGCTTGCACAGAGCTTGCCCCATTAACTCTGCTGTCCTGCCTTTGGGAGCCACTTCTCCAGGATGCTCCAGGGGAGGAGGAACAAGGCCTGCAGCAGGCACAAGTGGTGTAATCTGCTACGGAACAGTCTAGAGACTGATTCAAGCTTTAATTCACAAGCCCCTTTCAAAATCCCTTTCCATTAAAGGCAAAACTTGATATTATATTAATCACTTCCAAAGAGGCATCCAAGCTCCTTCTTGTGTGTTGCTAAGTTGAACTGGACAAAACAAATTTAAAACAAATAACTTTTTTCCTCCTTACTTTACATGATGGCAAAAGCAGGAACTTTTCAAAAGACTGTCTTAAGAGACCTGTAAGTCACCGTGAATTCAGCACAGCAATACTTGAGACAAGAAAGCCCTCACCACAATTGATTTGATGTAGAGGTCCAAATCTCTGGTGAGAATCTTAATCATTACATGATCAAGTCATTCTTTGTGACCCAACAAGTGTTCACTCCTAAAAAGAGTAAAAGAATTCCGACTCGAGAGGCTGCGGAGTTGAGCCAGTAGCTCTCACAGCAAGTTCAATGGATGGAGACAGCATGGGAGCACTTTGGGAGAGGAGTCGCACCTGTGCCCCATCACCAAACCCACGTCACTCAGTTCACATTTGGTGCTGGTTTTGTACCTTCCGAGAAAAAAGCTCATTGTGGTGAAAAAAGGCAAAGCCTCTCATGACCCAGGAGCCTCCAAAGAAGGAGAATTCAAGGCAGGACTAGTTAGAAAAGTGTTTTAATAGGAAATCCAATGAACAGTTGACTCAGAGCCACAGAATGAAGACTTTCTAAGGTGGGGTCAAACTGATGATTTCTGCATAGCTGAGCTATATCCTCACTGCAATACAGCTTCCATGCTCATGGCCTACCTGTGATATTATCCCAATTTTCCTGTTCCCTGCAATTCCAGGGTAAATCGCTAATGCAAGACAAATTTTTTACCTACGGATTTTGGTCTGAAGTCTATAGCACTGAGCTGGCAACTCCCACCTGCACTAAGTCCATCCTGCTCACTACCTCCACCAAAATGACAACAAACAGCCTGAAATTACTTACAGAATTCTTTATCTTAACATGTGATTTATAACAACATGCAACCTCATTCAAATTCTCAAAGCAGATTCTCTTGGCCAGATTTTTCTAATTCATGCTCTTAAAAAACCCCAAAAAATAAATAAAAATGATCCAAGAGGGAGAGGAATATCACAGTGTACTCAGATATAATTAGATACAATAAAGACCACAACTGAAAAAAAAAAAAAAAAAAAAAAAAAACAAAAAAAAAAAAAAAAAAAACCAAAAAATTAAAAAATAAAAAGAGGGGNAAAAACAACAAATATAAAACCGAAAAATTAGAAAATTAAATGTAGTGGAAGAGTTGCATGAAAAAGTCAGAGGAGTTGAAATCAGAGTATAGTTTCATTTCAGCTTCAAAATCAGTTCTTGATTTGGACAAAATCAGTCACCTAAGCCCTGATCCTGGGCAATTTGATGTCCACACAGTTTTGCTGTATTTTGAAATTCAAAAACTAAAACAATAACTGTGCCTCAAACACTGTTTTCCCTGTTTAGAGAATACGGGGATATTTTCCCTTTTTTTTTTTTTCCTCATTTCCAGAATTAACAAGGCTTCCTTTGTGTGTTTGCTTTGCCTGGCTGTGAGCATGAGCCCTGCCCGGCCCCGGGGCTGTGTTAGAGGTGATGTTCCAGGGGTGCAGCCCCTCTCTCTCCCCCTGCCCCAGCTCAGTCGTGGCAGTCACTGCCATGCATCTTGCTGAGGCCACATATTGTTAAGCCATTAGACTTTCTCCTGCAACCCAAACACAGAGCCCCTGAGCTCCTTCCTTTTACTTGACCTGAACGATAGGTTCTGCTCGCAGTAAACTCAATCACTGTCCTTTCTCAGTCTGCTATTAAACCTTGGCTCTAAGCAGCCAAGAAATTAATCTCTGGTGCCCGACCTCTCTCAGCCCCAGTGAGCTCTACAGCAGCTCTGCACAACCTTTGATCCCCATCTGCATGGCTTCATCCATAAACAAAAGTACCTTGTGGAGTCCAGTGAACCCAGCTGGTCCCTCACTAACATCATCTGGAGAAAAANGGCTCCTGCCTTCCTCAGCAGACACCTGTCTTTCAAACCAAGATAAGGGGAAAAATGAGCTTCCAGTAGGTCAAGGAACTACCAGCAATGAATCCAGAAAATGTAAGGTATGTTTTATTTCTTCCTTGAAGCAGAAGCACTGACTGAAACACCCCTACTACTTTGCTACGTAAGTGAAAAAAAGAAAATTTAAGGAGTTTAAAAAGGAAAAAAAAAAAAAAAAACAACAACAACAAGAAATTAAATCAGAATCTCCTGTCTCTGATCTGCATTTTCTGGGGTTCACATATACATACACAGAGTAATGGGTGAAAAACATCGCTTTCTCCACTTGCCAGCTCCTGTTATTGAGTGAGACAATGCCACACATCCCTCTCCTCTGCATATCTGGGATGCATGTCACTCTGGCAGTATTGCTTGTTCCTGGAGAGGGACTAAATCATTACACGTTTGTTAATCCATCATTCATCCTGACAGCTGGTGGTGCTTGCTGACAGCTCTGGGCAGAGGACAGCCACCAAACCCTGGTGAGCTTTACATTGAGATTCCAGCTCAAGCATCAGCATTTCAGGCAGGTTAGGTCTGCCTCTGGTAGTTTTATTTTAATGATAGTTGTTGGGATTGCTGCAGCATAAACTGCTCTCCAGAGTGCCGAGGACCGAACAGATGGGAGGGTGTCCATCGTGAAAGACATACCCATAAAAATAAGTTGGGCACTAAGGAAGTATCTTATCAATTTAATGAGGAATAAAGGCTGAAAACAATAAATCAATTTTCTTGAGGGGTTGAAGGATATTTACAGGAAAGTAAGAACTGAGCCTCAAATCTTAATCTATTGCCCAATCCCTTTTCTGCTAGAATTTGAAAAAGTCCAAGAGAAATCAACCCCTCATGCTCTGCCACATGGGAGAGCAAAACTGGCTACGTCCCTCTGAAAAGCCTCACCTTCAGGTGGGCAGAAATTCCTCTCGGATAATGTCTGAACTCACACACCAATGCAGGCTGGCTAAGCATAGCTGATGAGGCACTTTGGGACTCAAACAAGATGATGTTTTTTTCTAAATGCAAACAATAGACAATCTCCTTCTGTTTTATAACACTCTTTTCTTCTCCATATAAGCTGTTCAGCAGTCAGCAATTGACTGTTTTGCAATTTTGGAAATAATCAGTTTATTTTTTATAATTTTCAGATGTTCTCAAGAGACTTTCCCCTCTCACTGGGCACAAACACACAAACGCTTGACTTGACATTTGCCACAAGTAAGGAGACAAAAGCCCACACTATGGGGGACAAAAAGCATTGGAAACCTTGTAAAATATATCCCCTTGGAGAGTCTTACTCCCTTCTGCTTCTCTCCCCCTCCAATTTTCTTTCTCCTCCGTTGTGCTGGAGACTGAGTCAATGGCATATATGGTGCTCTGACCCCAGGGGTGCAGCAGCAGAAACAATAACTAAATTTTACTGAATTTTCGAAATTCAGTATCAGTTGTGCATACAAGGCAAAGTTAAAAATCCTCCTCCTCCTCCTCCTCCTCTGTCTGTTCTAGAAGAGCTCAAGCAGGGAGCTCCCTGCCTTTCCTCGCTGCCCCATCCCTGCACAGCAGCGGCTCTCGCAGCAGGGCTCCAGCAAAAACTCAACTGCAGAAAGGAGTTCTCAACCTCAAGGGCAGCTGTCAAGCCCAGAAGGGAAAACACATATGAGATCACCAGCAAAACTCTTCGGGCAGTGCTGCTATCAAGCCTTTTAAAGAGCAGCCCTTGGTTAATTCCTTTTAGAGGTCTTTGTTCAAGCATCTCCCTTCTCACAGCTCTCAGCCAGGAGCACGAGGAGACATGATCCTTCCCATGGAAGAATTGCTGTCCACAGCTATTCCTGCTCAATAAGCTTTGTCACAGACTTGAGACTATTTTTGGAATCTTTAAAAATATTTAAGGGGCACCTTTCGTTTTTACTCAGACACAGCATCTTTTTATGTTTAATAAAGAGATTTAAAAAAAAAAAAAATGCTGCTTAACACCAACATGCTCTTCTGTTAAAAATAAAACAGCTGAGCTAGCAAGAAGATTTGGGCAGGAGGAAATTCTATTTATAGAAACTTTTACAACAGTTATCACATGCTGATAAGGATCACTGTGAAGCACAGACTCCACGGAGGGGTAGTGTGGGGATGAACCCGACACGGGAGGAGCCAAGGCAGCAGCACAGAAGAGACAAACAGCTTTGGGGTCATGCCCTGGTGGGGACGTGGGACAGGAGCAGCCCTGAAGGGGGACACTCAGGAGCACTGCAAGTTCTTCTCCAGAGACAGCAAGCCCAGGAGCTACACAGGGCACTGTAAATTCCTGCTCTCCCAAGCCACACAGCCTCTCTTTTGCATTTTAAGCAACAACTGAACACAAACGTATCTGCACTGTGTTGCTTGCTGGTGTGGCTGAGACAGGGCAGGACAGTCATGGAAGAGAAGGGGGACCTCTGTAGTGCTGTGCAAAGAAGAGATTTTCTCCAGAGCATCCACTGCTCTTGTCAGACTGAGCCTTCCTCGATCTGCACCCAGAAAAAAAGAATAATCAGCATTTCTGAGTTATCAATGGGGAAACTGATGGGGGGAAAAAAGGTCACGTTTTCCTCTCCATTATAGGGCCAACAAAAATAAAACCTTCAAACCATGAACAATAGGAAGGTGGGAGCAGATCTGATTTGAAACTACAGAGCAGGTACATCAAGATAATAATAGAAGTGAAATAATGGCAGGGGTGTCAGAGGAGGAGTGAGTCAGACCAACAAGCCTCTCTTCCAAGCCCTGCCACCAATTTGCCACATGACCTTTAACAAGTTCCTTTTTCTGTTTGTGCTGCAAATTTCTCATCTGCAAGCCTGTATCTACCTTGCTTGGAAAATGCCTGGGTTTACAGGTATAAAACACAACATGAGCCAAGTACTGCTGCCACGTTGCTACCCCTGGCTCAACATTTCTCTAAAAAAATAATACAATATCTCTGGTAATCACTGATCAGAAACTCTCCTGGAAGAGACTGGGTCAAGTCCTAGTTACTTAAAAACCCTCTTGAAGCAAGCAGGATTTATCTTTCATATCCAAGAAATAAGGCATTTCCATGTCCTTCTGTAGTTAAAATAACTGAGTTTGAGCCCTCAAATGAACATAACAGGTGTGGTATCCTAAACAGATACTTTTTGAAATTTCACCTTAATTCTCAAGCGTCTCTGTGTTCCCAGAGGGCCTCCCATTGCAAACAGGGATGTTACAAAAAGCAGAGTTTAAGGCATCCCATCCTTTGGCAATCGGAGAATGTACATGGAAATCTTTTGCTTGTAAAAAATAAATCCCTGATCATGAGACAACCTTACAGGGCCTTATTTGGAAGTAAAGTTGATTTTAGAGTAAAGCTGAGCAACGTTTTTGCTTCAATACCAAGCAGCAGAAAGAGAAGTGAAAAAGAGAAACAAAGAGGAAGAGACAAGCACCCAGTGCAGATTTTCACAGGAATTACTTTCTCAGTTCTGGATTCTTTACAAAGCTGCTCTTTGTTAGGCTCTACCAATTGGAATTTCCCCACAGATTATGGTCTACGGTGTCTTCTAATGGTCTAGGTGTCATCTCCTCAGGTTTTTGATGATATCTATGTAAGAAAGCCCAAAGAAACAACAGAATAATCCCTTCAAATTTTCTCAGATTCTGGTCAGTTTTGTCAAATTAAAACACCCTACCGATAAAACCCGACAATACTTAACATGCAATGTTGAATTCTCCTTGGTGAGGTAGACAGTACTTTGGCAGCGAGTATTTCACTCTACTTAGAGGGGTCCAGCAATTTCTAGTGACCAAAAGAAAATCACCTTGCCTCACACTTGTTAAAATGCTGAGCCATCCTAACAGTTCCCAGCTTCCAGGCAGGAGCAGTGCCCTGCCCTGGTTGCACCACTGGCCACTCAGGAGCCTCCTGCACACTGCACCATGTGCTCTACAGAGTTCTCAAAATCGTCCTTTGATATTTCTCTGAAAAATGGCCATTCCTTTAACCTCTGGCACCTCTTCTCCTGCTACTCTGCAAGGGGGCTCAAGAGCACCACGGCCACGGCTCATATTTCCACAGGCAGCACCTTGGCACCAAAGCGCTCCTGGCACCGGGCTACCATTTGTGCTGTAATTAAATTGAATCCACTCCTTGGCTTGGCTTTATCCCTGAACGATACCAGCATTTGAGTAATACATTCTCAGGGCACTAATACATCACCGGGGTGAGCTCTGTCCGTGATGTATGGGCGCAATACATCAGAGTGCACTCCCGCTATAAGGATCTATGGGCACTGTACATCATCAGGGGGAGGCTGAGTGCTGATGGATGGCTCCAAAGATGGTACTGTGCAGCAGCGGGCCAGGCCAGGACCAGGAGGATAAAGGTTGGCATCACTGTTACCCCATTTCCCAGTGTTATAACGCTGGCACTGAATCAGCCTTCCTGAACCGGAGTCTAACTTTAGCTCCTTATTTATTTATCCCGAGGTGTTGTACTGCTGGAAGTGCCTCTCCTGGGATGCATCATCCTCCCAGAGGTCCTGGTGGGTGGCTGGTACACAAGTAGCAGGAGCATATTCTCAGCTTGGTGTGAGGGGTTTAGCCCATTAACACGAACGGCAGCTGCAGTGCTGATGCTCTGTACGTCACCAGAGACAGGCACACGCCCGGCCTCACACCCACCCCAGAGCACCTGCAGGTTAGTGGCAATGAAGCAGTCACAATGCTCAGAAAACCCGTGCAAGCCTATAGTGCCTTTGTTGTTTTCAAACATTCAGCCTCTTGAGAAAACTCACCCAAATTTGAAACATAACCTGTGCAACCTGTGGAGGCAGAGCGTCCCATGTTCTCCGAGGAGAGCGGCAGTCTAGAAGTGAGGACTGTGACCCCGCTGTGAACAAAATCCACCATTCCCTTGGCCAACCCACAAGAGCTCTGTAGGCAGCATTATTGCAAAGTGATGCTGCTGTAGGGCTTGGGGGAACGATCAGGGCAGAGAAACAGGTGACTACAGAGGCAGAAAGGAGGCAAAGAGAAACATTTGCTCCATGAGAGTGCTTCAGATATCCTTTTTGCAAATAGAAAAGTTAAAGTATAGGGCAATATGAGGCTCAGCAGAGTTTTAGAGATATTTGGGCCAAGGAGATCCCTAAATGAGCACAGTCGTGCATCATCAGAGTCTGCCTGGGCACTCTGATCCAGTGCTGGGGATGGCAATGTCCGGGGCAGCAAAGGTGCTAGAACCAATCTCTGTGCTCCTTATGGAGTCACTCGGGGTCTCCCATAAAGCAGACTTACTACTCTTGTGAAAGAAGTAACAGGTATAATAAAATACAGATATCCCAGGCAACGCCTCTGCCCAGCCCAGCCCGGCCAGCCCCGAGGGACGGCGAGAGGACTCTGGGCCAAGTCACAGCACGTCCTTCTACCCCTTCAGCTCCTCAGGGAGGGATCTAACCCTCAGCACAACCAACCACCACCTCCTGAGACCACCACAAGGACACAATTTTCCTTACACCACACAGGGAAGTGCTGCCCCAGTCTGTGGAAGAGCCAGCCAGCCCTGCCTGGTGCACCCAGCTGCCCTCATGGGTGGCAAGTTCAGCGTCTTTGCTGAGAGATCAAGTCTTGCTCTCCTTAAAAACATGAGTACAGTGGTTTCCCTCCAGATGTATCCCCACAGTTTTCCTAACTTAAAAAAAAATTTCAAAAAATCCTGAGGAATTTACTGAAATAATTTCTTAGGCTTTCAATCTAGTCTTTGAAAACAACCTGGAAATGACATTCTCATTAATTACACCCCATGTACCTGGAAAATGACAACACTGCCAAGCTGAGTGCAACAAGAAAAGAGGAAACAGCTTGGGTAGGTGGATACCAAGCACACTATCATGAAAAAACCCTTATCTTCACACAGGGGAGGGTGGCCAGAGCCCAGTGAGGAGCAGGAGCAACACTGATGGCAACAGAATATTTCTGCACTGGAGCCCCAGCAAGCATTGGGTAGCAGCATCTTCCAGTCACACCCAGCCACCACACAGAGGGAATTTCTGGCAATATTTTCCCTTGTGAAGGCAAGACAAGCTCAGCCCAGGCAAGTCATTTATCTTTGCTTACTCTTTGAGCTGCTATCAGTGCAGTGTGATTGGTTACTGGAGCTGGGGGATTTCCCCATCATGGCACAGGGCAAAGTCAGGGGTCTGCCCCTGGTGACTCCAGTGCAAGTCAGTAGCAAGTAGATGTAATCTATAAACACCAAGAAGTGGGAAAAACTTTTGGTGTGTGTTTCCACTTCGACAGAAAACTTTGAAAATTCATATATGAAGAACATGAAGAGAAGCAAGTCCTCTCCAAACTGGGAAAAAATCTGGTTAGGGTGAGTGATGAAAGGGGTAAAACAGCCTAATGAGGGACTAAAATAAGCTAATGAAGAACCTGGGAAACCTGGGTTTACTGGTCTGCAATGGACCCACAAACTTCTCCAGACCACCGGTGAAACTGGAGAACAGCGTTTACCCAAAACTCAGGGACACTCACCAGAACTTGAGCAGTCGGGTTAAATCTCATTGAAGCTGGAAAATGCACTCCCTTCCCTGGAATTGTCACCTGAAACAACAGCGTTTGTGCCCCAGCCTGGAACCTGAGACACCCAGGGGTGGGGCTGGCACAGCTCTGCACCAGCCCAGGCTCCATCCCACGGCTGCCTGCGGAGAGGAGGGATGGGAGCTCTGGAGAGCAGAGCCAGGGATGGATCACACGGCCCAGACCACAGCCAGAGCTCTGCACGCTGATGGTGGTGGGAGAGTCCATAAAAACCAACCACAAACCTGCTCCTGGTTGTCCAGTTCTCCTGCGTACAACCAAACGAGACCCTCGTGTGTCCTTTAGTAACAATAAAAGCTGCAGTAAGAGAAAAAAGCTACTTGAGAACAGTTTTTCCTGTCCCTGGAACAATTTATAAGCTATTCCTTTTTTTCCTTCTTTTTTTTGTTTCTTTTAGAATGACTCAGAGCAAAACCTTACTTCCACCAGATCCATCTTTACCTGAAAGCACAACCCACGTTTGCTTGTTGTGCCGTGAAAGCATCAGCCTGGCAGGGAGGGAAGAGGCAGATCCTTGCTGCCAGAGCCACTGCTGGGATTCAGAGAGGTCACAAGTGAGAGCAACAGTGCTGACAGAGCTGGGCACCCATCACGACACAAAGAATCCAGCACTCGCACAGGCTGGGACATCACACGGAGGCTGGTGCAGAAGCTGACACGAGTAACCAGCAGCATTGGTGGCTCCACTGGTTTTTCTTGGCACGGTTCTGCTGCCTTGTGCCATGGAGAGGGAATAACCTGGTTTCATTCAGGAGCAGTTTGATTTAAGAACGTGCACCTCCACTGTGCAGACAGGCTGTTTTCATGAGAGAGAGAGAGTGAAAACAGAGCAAAATTTCAGAAAGAAAGTTTATTTTGAAGTATTTCCTACCATCTGGTCAGCTTAGACTTTTAAAAGTTCAATTATCTTCTGAGATAAACTTACTAGCCAAATTAGGAAACTAAATATAATTATTAAAGCATGAAAGAACAATTTCAGATTTGCTTTGAGTGCCAATCCAAATTTAACAAGCCCACAGATCCCGATGGATAATTCCAGAAAGATCCTTCATCTTCATTTCAAACTAGAAGAACAGATGAATGCCTGGGATATGATTTACATTTATTCTCATGTTTTTAATCAAAACTTACACAGTTGTTTTAGCTGGCCAAAACCAGAACCAGGATTTTATAAAAATGTATTCAATTTCTCCATGGAATTGAGGGATTTGAGCAGCTCTGCTATTGAAGTGCTGCACAGTGTGCAACCCAAAGTCCGAAAAACCTGGGTAAAAATTCCATGTACCCCAGCATTTTGCAGAGTGATCTTTTATCCAGATGCTCTCCCAACAGCTAGATTAATCCTCTCAAGAACTTCTTTATGGAAAAAACTCCGCAAACTTAAAAGAAAACTTCCTCTAAACTCTTGCCAAGAGCTCAGAGTCCTCTGATTTTACACAACAACCTCCATCATTAACACTTCCCTGTGGTTCCTCACCCTGACACACACCCAGTGCTGGTCATGGATCGTTTAGTGACGCCCCTAAATGATCACTCACCCAACAGATTTCCAACAGGAACATGTTAATCAGAAGGGAGTCAAAGCTAAAATTATCAAGAGTGAAATCAGGGTGCCACAACACCACTGGTGAAACTTGGTGTCAGAAATGCTTCACCTTTAGATGAAACACATTTTACCTTTTCCTGTGCACCACATGGGCTCCTGGGCAGCACAGGCCAGCGGTGTTAATCAGGAGCAGTGCAATTGCTGACCACCAGGCAAGAGACACTGATTTCTTGGGCAGGGAGGTGGTTCCCAAGCTTAGTTTATGGATTACTGATGCTGTCACGTTTAAAGGCCAAAGCCCAGAAGGTGTGAGGGAGTGCTGCTGCCTTTGATAGTGCTACTGGGACAGACTCACAGCACAGAGCAGGACCTACAATTCAAAGCTGCCTGTACTCAGAAATTCTCAAGTCCCATATTCCAAGGAAAATCTTCAAAAGCCTTGAAGAACCTTCAACCTGACAACTTTTCCCCAGCAGAGCTGTTACAGGAACAAAAAGATAGCATTTAGAGGAGAACGTGCATTGGAATCCCTGATGAAAAAACACGCTCCTCTTGCAGCAATTTTTGTTGCTGTATTTTTGTACGGGGGTTCAGAAAGGTTTGATTTTGCAGTTTAGCATGTTGAGGCCTCTCAGTGCTCGCTGTCGGAGGGTGCCGATTACCCAGCTCCATTCATCAAAGTGTCACTTTTCTGACAGCCATTAATAAATATACTGCCAGAGCCCCTCACACCTGGCAGCCGTGGCACACTGCAACACGCCGCTAACCTAATTTGCTAATTGCTGCTTTCCCCATTAATTTTAGTCTGTCTTGTTTGGTGTTGACACGGAGGGAAAAAGAAATAAGTGTGGGAGGAAAGCAGGCAAGAAAGAAAGCTTTTGGTGATTTCTGTTTATTTGCTCTTCTCCTCACCCTCCTGTTTCACTCTGGAACAGTAACTTCTATGAGCCTCGTTTTGCATTTGCCCTTTCTGCCAGAAGGCTGTGGACAATCCTAATTTTGGTGCTGATGGGTGAAGGATTAATAATCCACACCCTCTCTTTTTAATCCCAACCCAAGCCCAAACTTTAGTGCCTCCAGTTCTGCCAGACCTCCTCCCTGAGCCCCAGAGCTGCCCACACCCAGCCGGAGGCTGCACCCCACTGAGCCCACGGGCTCCCGGGTCTGGCTCTGCCAGCACTTCACACCTGCCAAAATCCCTGCTCTCTTAATTCAATTCCTGGCCACTCTCAAACAGAGATCACTCAGGTCCATTAATCATGTGATTCTCTGATAAATCTCCTCTTTAAGGCTCGAGCACAGACCGAGTCCTCTGTGGCTGAGCTGGACTGAAACGCAGGTCTCCAGCCGAGGTCAATTAAGACGAGGAGTACCAGACCCATCAAGCCTTCAGGCAATGATGAATTGTTGTTGCAGTGCTGGTAAAAGTCTCCCTGCAGGACACTCACCAAGCTGTTGTACTTGGACCACACACTGGGGTCCATATGCTCCAAAGCTTTCCTTTGCCTGATTAGATCCAACAACGACGTTCTTCACCCACCTCTCCAGCTGCGGTGGCTCTGCCTGCTCTTTCCAGGAGTGGGGCATGAACACACTTGGGGAACAGAGGCTCTTCAGGCTCCAGGTAGATGCTTGGCCACCAAGGCTTGTCTAAGGAAGCATAAAGTCCTGTGTTCTGCAAAGGTTTCCAGGTCAATCATCCTTTTCTTCAATCGGTGTAATAAATGGGCGCATCTATCACAAAAGTAAGAGCTGTGTGTACCCTCCAGTCCCCTCAGCCTGCCAGCCTGGATTCTTGTTTCAAAGGCTGTTTTTAAATACCAGCTGAAAGATTCCTGATCCATTTGGGTAACCAGAGCCTCCGTCTGCTGAGGCACTCAGACCCCAACCATACCACACTTGCAATGAGACAGACGATCCTCTCTCAGCCCAGGAGCCTTGTCTAGGAGCAGCCAGCCAGGACAGCTTCCCCTGTCAACCTGTGCTGGATCCAGACATTTCTGATGTCTTATAAAACCCTGGGAGAGAAGAACATGGATGCCAAATGCAGCCAAACTCCACCTTTACCAGGGACTTGCAGCCTGTTTTACACATGCTGGGTATCCTGGTCTCAAGGGTAACTCAAACACTGGGAACACGTACCAGTAGCAGCTGCAACAAGATGTTAGCAAGGAAAGTTCTGCTGCTTCTGAAAAGAGTTTAGTGCAAACCCAATGTTTTTCCTTTAAAGCAGCAGAGGGTATAAATAGACTAAAATTGGATCGTGCCACCAGAAGGATCAAAACTGGGAATAGTTTAGGTTGTTTCAAAGTGTTGACTGTGTAGGAAAACTACTTCTTTGAATCAGCATTTGTATGACTGCTGCTTGGGGACCAGCTCGGGTCTGGAAGCAAGAGTCAGCCTAATATGCTAATTCAGGGCATTGGACAATGCTTTTTCTACTCCTGGAACACGTGTGTGTGTCCTTTAGCTCTTCTGGCACTTAAAACTGTACTGATATTTAATTTCACGGTGGCAGAGCGCTCCTCACAGCTGGCAGAAGCGTAACCCACAGCTTTCCTTAACCCACTGGTGGGATCTTTCTGTGTTTCACCTTTACGCAGAACACCTGGGCTGGTTCATATTCACCTTGAAAGGTCCACCACAGCGTTGGGCTGCTGCTCCACAAGGTCCCAGCTCCCAAGATGCTGAAGGAGACCTGCCACAGGCAGGGCCTGCAACTTCCAAGGGCCTTAGAAGTAAAATATACTATCCTGTTCCAAGTAAGTTAAAAGGGCCCAGTAAAGAGTAACAGCATTTCAGTTTTTAGCCAAAAGCTTCAATTCATGGTCCTTTAAAGTTAAATTTATTGCCTCCATTTAGCAATGTCCCTGTAAAAATCCCGTCTGGCACAGAAAAACCCATGTGCAGCTCAGCAGTGCTATGGCAAACAAAATATTTCATCCCAGGGATCTAGCTCTGCATCCATCTGCCTTTATTTAGGCCCTTGTGTCTGTTTATTCCCTGCGGTGCTCAACGGCTCCAAGCAATGAGGCAGCACAGGTTGTCACACTCCCCTCTCCTCAAGCCCAGCATGTCCTGCTGCCTGCTGAAGGGCTGACCACCAGCAGGAAAACCACCAACACATCGTTGACCCTTGTGATTGTGACCCCAGGGAAGCGCACAGCTTTGTACAACTCCCCTGGCTCTTTCTCCCAGCGCAGACAGAACAAGAAAAACCAGACAGGGCAGAGCACAAGCAAAATGATCAATGTTCTACCCACCAGTATGAGAACTCCTATTTTTCAGAATCCAGAGTTACCTCGAGGCTTTGACTGCTCTGCACTATCACCCCTGCCCTTTGAAGATCCAATTCATACTCTTGCTCAAGCCTCAACATGCCCTGACTGTGCTTGCCATAAGTGTTGTCTTGGACACCGAAACCAAAAGGAGCCTTTCCCAGGGAGAGTTTTGTCAGAGCGGGTGTATTTGGCGCAAAAATTTTTGCTGGAGAGCAATTTCTGACAAAAGAGAACATAAAGGAAAACATTTTGTTGAAAAATACCAGGTCTGTTGGGGAGGAAGTCCTTTCATCTTCCATCCTCTGGGCTGGTTTTATTATTCTGCGAAGCCATTTTACTGAATTAGTATCGTAATCACGGCAGTGTAATGGGGGTATCGAACGCTGCAGCAGGAGCCAGATCCCTCAGCTGGTACCAACCAGCATGGCTCCATTAACTTCACTGGAGCCAATTTATATCAGCTGAGGATCTGCCCTTTAGTTTTTACTACGGCAAAGCCAGACTACAAATGGGAGAAACCTATATTAAAAACAAATATCTTCAATCACAGCAGCAGGAATGCAGAAAAATATTGGCTGAGTCAACTTTTATAGCAATGTTTTCTTTCTCTCCTGAGTGCTCAATTTTGAACACTCCCCTATAAAATTTTCCAAGCCTGGAGCAACTTTCTTCCTTCCTTCCTCACCTGATGGAGGCAATGGGGCTCTGGAGATTCTCTGCTGCTTTGCCCACCTCGGGGAGCTGGCAGCATCCCCACGCTGAGACAGCCCCAGCCTGCAGCCATGCCACGAGACAACGGTGAGAATGGAGATCAGGCCACAAACATCTGCTGCTCCCGGGCTGTGTGACCCTTCCCACGAGGAGAGGGTTGCTCCACCAGCCCCCTTTGGAAGGCCACCAGGTCCCCCAAATGAAAGCACACCAAAGAGTTCAGGGCCCCTCAGCAGCCTTGCTGTAAGTGCCTTTTGTTCAAAGCCCAGAGCTGTTAATTAAAGACTGGTGATTAATGATTAAACTCCACGTGGTTCCCATCTCAGGCTGAAAAAGTCCTAGGGATGCTGACTTTGCTGAAGGCTCCAGTGCGAGGTTCTGGGACATGAGGAGCTATTTATAGAGAAGTCCATCAGAGCTCTGAAAGGAAGTGCTCCTTTCACATAATTAACAGGGAAAAAATACCATTTCCAAAAAGTAGAAAGGTCAAATATTCAGAATAGGTAAACAAGCTCTCTGCCTGAATAAGCCACAGCCAGAAATGAGAGAATCTTTCTGTGCGCACTTTCCCCAACCGGCTGTTTTCAGCTCCTGGACTCAGGTTTCTATGGCAAATATTCTCTCTTTGGGAGTTCAGAATTCATTGTCCAGAAATCTCCTGGATCCTCACCTCTGCTCATGAATAGTGAGTACAAAGGGCTTGACATGCAGGAGCTGACACACTGTTCAGGGCAGTGTGTGTTCAGTGCCAGGGGTTGCTCTTAAAGGACTTTCCAGTTGCATTTGCTGTGCAGATCACACTTAGATAAACACCTTACAGGTCAGAAAAGCCGTCCCACCTGGACAAGCATTTTAAGAATGACACAGAAGGGCCCTTTGCAGTCCAGCTCCTCAGCCCCTGCAACTGGTGCAAGGTGCTTGGCTTTCCTGAATGCTGTTAAATTCATACTACTCTACAGCCTTCTTAAATATCCTGAAAAAGTTTTAAACAAAGCAAGGGCTGTCCAGGACTATTACCGAATTGGTCTGCTCTGTGGCCAGCTGGATGCATCAATCCTTCCTGAATTACAGTCTGAACACTTCAGGGTAGGATCTGGACCTCCCAGCTTCAATTAGACAATGCCAGAAAAGTAACATTTGGCTTCTGCTGCCCTCCACTGCGAGTGAAGCATGTCAGGGCAGCACAGAGCCACACTCAGACCTGGCCCAGCCACCCAGCATGAGGGAAGGAGGCTCCAAACAGAGCTTGCCTCAGCTCAGGGTAGAAAAATTCAAATCAGGGAAATCTTTTTTTTTGACATCTGCACTACCATAGCTGAATTCTGTCTGGAGTTTAAAAAACTGTTTGAAGTTTTATCATTATAAGACACTAGAAGTATAAATACTTTGTTCAGGTGCCTAGACTGGGACATTGCTGACCAGTTACAGACCAGGTGCCTTTCCTGGTTATGAACTCTCTCTCTGACCACATTCAATTAGTGAAGGCTTGATTTATGCTCTCTGTGTTAGGGAGTAGCCTCTCTTCTTATAAAAAGGTATATAAACATGTTTTGACAGCTCCTCATTTGCCTCAGTCCGGCATCTGATTTACTGCAGTCCACAAATCATGGGAACAAAGAGCCCCTGGGAGTGCTCAGACCCCAGGTCCTGCTCAGGGAGGGACTATTGGCAGTGCTGCCCCAGCTCAGCCACAGCTGTGGCCCCACAAAGCCCCTCTCCTGTGCTGTAACCACAACAAGCTGTCATTTCTTAATCAAAGGCACTTGTGTCGCTCAGATGTGCTGATTTTTCTGACCAGGATCTCATCTTTTTAAGTCGCTGTCTGAAGTTGGGTTGCAAGAAGAGAAGCTCCATGAGCTGTAGATGCATGAGCTGGCTGATGGCTGTTCCTGCTCATTGCCTTTCCAGCAGGCTGGAGCAACATCAGCCTTTTCACAGCCATCAGGGAGCTCCCCCAGCTCACCACTACGCTTCATACACATCAAACAGCCTCACAATCTCATTTGCTGGCTTTTTCATCACCTTCAATGAATTCCATCTGACCCCATAAACCCCAATACATCCAGCTTCTCTGAGAAGTCCCTAAATAGTTGTTTTTCCGTCATTTTCTGCCC
The DNA here is from genome assembly GCA_013397775.1 of Eulacestoma nigropectus. Lineage (NCBI taxonomy): Eukaryota > Metazoa > Chordata > Aves > Passeriformes > Eulacestoma > Eulacestoma nigropectus. The sequence continues at coordinate 4,360,271 of VZTE01004705.1, forward strand.
CTTTCCTTCCCCTGTTTATCTTGACGAGAACATCATGTACCTTTTCTTTGGTTTCACACCACTGCTGTAATCCACCCTTCTGCTGAAACACTGCATTTTCAAAACCTGAGTTAAAACAAACGAACATCCCCCTTAGATAAACTTTGCCAAGTCTGAGTCCCATTGCCACTGTTTTACATTTTCAGGTCTCCCTGAGGAATGGAAATTTTAAATTGTGGTTTTGGGGGGTTCCCTCTCCCTGTCCTTCAATCATACTTGTGGGATGCAAGTTAGACGTGTTTATGTTGAAAATCTTGGTAGGAGTTCTCAGAGCCTAATTATTCCCTATCAAAGTATAATAAATCCTATATAGCTTGCATAGGCTTCAGGAGATTGTAGATTATCCCTTTTTGACCTCAACGGCCAAAAAATGAATGTACGTGTATGGGTTTTTTCTAATGTAAATGGACAATAATTAAAGGTGGAGCCAATGAGCAGATCTTGTTTACAAAGGCCATAAAACACCCCATTTTTCCCTCCATGGCATAAATTGTGAGAAAGGATTGTTCTTCAGAACTGCTCACACCACTGCCTTTCTGACAAGCACCCAGCCCAAAAATCCCATTCTAGGCTTCCCTGGAATTCTTTTCACAGCGTGTTTTGCACTTCTGTCTCTCAGGTTTCATGGTCTTTCCATGAACGTGTCCTACAAGACACTGCAAAGCTTTAGCACACATTCCACACGCGCCTGCTCCACGAGCAGACACACGTTTGGGTTTTGGCTGGTGGCTGCTATCACTTAAGCTGTGTGGTTTCAGGAATGCCTTCCTACGACTCCGCTAGTGAAGGAGTGGCACTTCTCCTTCGCCCATACCGTTACAGGGCTGGAACTCATTAGATGGTTTTCTCTGCTTTGCTTCAGCCTGGGCAGGAATGTGTTTGCTACGCAGTGCCCCGGGCAGCTCAGCAGCGGCAGGGCTCGAGCCCAGCGTGACAGGCATTGCAGGATCATGGAATACTCAGAGATCGTATTAAAGTCGCAAACCCCGCGTGCATATCCTTATCCATCCACAGTGATAGTTCTCCTGGCTCCAGGAGTGCAATATAAAGTGCTTCCTGCAAAGAAATGGAGCCATTAGTGGGTAATTAATGAGAGCCTGGAATGCTAAAGCAGCATGAGTAATAGGGCTTTTGAAGTTTGGCCACAAGAGGAGGGGGGAGAATCCCACATATCAACTTGACCTGACTCAAAGCTTTAACCAGCAAAAGGTCCAAAATGACATAAAATAAAGGTTCTAGCCTGGAGGATATGGTCACTTGTGTTTAAGGTCTCATAGCCACAAAACTAGGCAGAAGAGCATTCCCTCTCCCATTCCTGAGCAATCAGGGCTTAGGAAGACCCCAAGGTCCTCACTGCATTATGTAAAACAGTCAAGTGAAAATACAATTTATCTGCTTGTTTTTAAAGACAAGTTTTCTTGGAAGCACTCTTTTTCCCAACAAATAGCTCTCTTCTACCTGGTAATGGAGTGATCCATCTCCTTCCGCTCTGTGGACCCTGGGAAAACAGGACATCAGCCTTTGGACTCTAAATTTCAGGAGTTTATGGAAAAAAAGCCCTGACTCAAATCTAAGGTTTTAACTAAATAATATGTCTTTCAATAAGAACAAAAAGTGTCAAAAGAAAGGTATGATCACACACTGAAGAGCAAGTTTCTAATACTCAGAGCTAGAAAGCTGTCTGCCTTGAGTGGTGAGAAGAGCCAGAGCTCTCCGTAGCCCACAAAACCAGAGAAAGCAAGCGTGGGTTACACCACAGCTTTCAAACTGATTGTAAAAAAGGATAAAACTTCAAAAGACAATCCCATGGTCTGTTATTCTGAAGTAAAACCAGCAAGGTTGTGGAAATCAGGAGTGGGTTACTCCGGATTTAACTGAAAGAAGTTTTGCCTGATGCTTTTAATAGTTGCAACAGAACACAAACATCTGGGTCCAATTCCACACTGATCTGAGCCCTTAGTTACCACAACTGTAAAATACCTTTTCCACTGGAGAGAAAACCAGCATGAAGTGTCTTTTTGTGCTGACAAATGCCATTACAATGAAGTATCACCTAGACCCAAGCCCAGCCAATTCCCTTTGTTCCCAATTTTCACAGGCACCAAAGGCTTGTCCTCACTTAAGCAAAGCGAGTCAGTAACGTGACAATGGAAGATAAATGTCTAATACATGAACACCAGAGGAAAGACTTAGGATGTGATTGTAACCACAAGGATAGATCCGTTCCAGAGTGGGAATAATTAGCCCTTTAATTAAACTTATCTTGCTGCTAGACAAGAGCAATGCTCAGCAACACCTGGCCTGGAACATTCCCGTCTCTGCAGGCAGCAGATGGAGCACACAGACACGATCCACCTCCCTCCTACCAGGTCCACAGTTGCCTGTGCCAGTAATTAAGGTCTGGGACAATGTCTGAATTATTGAGAACAACACCAGACATTTCCTTGTCTGATTTGCCCTCATTAGGTAAAGCTGCACTTTTCTTTTTGCTGATTTTCCCCTCATCCTTTTCCCCCTTTCCTGCCATCCTGCTCTTACGTTCCTCCATTCCTGTCCAGGGCAACACAGAAATAAACTGAGATTTTCCAGCAAGTTGTAGGCAAGTATTTCCTGGGGACTTGAGCAGGGCTTTGCTGAGACAAATTCATTCAGGTGACAGCCAGTACAGGCCTGAAAGTGTTAGCCTCTGAGTCAACTGCTTCTTTGACCTCTTCTTGGTGCCCTGAAGGGGAATTAATGGAGATGTCAGGCCTTTGGGATCTTTTCACATCCCTCCTGAAATCATTACAACATAATGACAGAACAGGGGCAGGTGAAAAGTTTAGCTGCTTCCATAACCCTCCTCCAAGAGCAGACTACTTGGGAAAAACAGAATGCAGGAACAAATCAAGTGCATTTAGCAATGCAAAATATATAAAAGTATACTCAGTGTCCAGTGATTATAATTTTTCCATGGATTAGGCTATTTGAACCCAGGTAAACCTCACACATCCCATTATCCCATAGCAAGTGGCTTCATGTTATAACTATACACCATGTGAAACTATAAATTAGTTTGCTCATGTTAATTCTGTGACCTGATGAATTGTTTTGACAGTCCTTACTCTACTTGGTAAGAAACAGTGATAAGCTGTTCCCTATTTACTTTCTCCCGGCAGCTCAGGCTTTTACACACCTCTGTAACAGGCAGCTTTCCTTTTCCCAGCTGGAGGATCCAGAGTTAACGTCTCTATAAAGAGTTACTAATTATATCATGCATTTGATCACCTCCACTGCAGCTTTTCTGTTCTAACCACGCACTTGGGATGAAGACTAAAACCTCACACACTATTCAGAGTTTGGGCACATCAAAGATATCCACAGCGAATGGGCAGCAGAGACATTTCTATGGAAATGACTCCCAGACCTCTTTCTCTGAGCACGAATGTCTTGCTTAAAGACCATTACTGAAAATTAAAAAAAAAANTTCTCGGTCCCTAATCCCTAAACCTTTCTAACCTGCAAATAAGAAAAAAAAAAAAAAAAAAAAAAAAAAAAAAAAAAAAGTTAGGACTGATTTTCTCCATTTCCTTTGCTTTGCATTTAACAACATGCAAATTTATCCACCTCTTCAGCACTCACTCAACATCAAGAGATTTCCTAATTCTTTGTCCAGTGTAATGCAATAGCTAATCTCAGAATTTCCTTCTTAACCCTCTCACTGGGACATGGCAAGACTAACCACTGACAAAACAGCTTTTACAGGACCAAACTCTGCTGGTCTGAAACAGGAGGTCACATTTTAACTTAAAACCCTCTTTAAAACAGTCATAAATTCAGAGGTGTTGGCCTTGTGCTTGTTGTGGGTGAAACTCAGCAAGCTGTAGAGCATGTGGGAACACACGGATTTTAACCTTAAATCACTTGAATTCTAGGCCATGGCTTACCTTGAACTAGATAAAATCAATCCACTTTTCTCAGCAGCTTGGAAAAGCTTCCTAGTTTGCTTGCAGTGAAAATTTTCCGTGGATTATCCATTCAGTGGTTCCAGTTTCGTTTAGGTATATTCTTTATCTGAACCATTCAGTAAAGAACACAATCAGGAGCCAAATTAAAAAGATCCTTGCAATTCTCCTGGTATAACAGTTTTGCACATCCCATGTGCCCACAGCACCCATCACAGCAGGGCTCAGTGAGGAGCAGACAAGTCTGAATGGCACAATAGCCGCACCCATGATTTCTGTAATGCCATCAGCTCACAGGGGAGTCTTAAAATCTTGGAGAGGCAAAGTTTACTGGCCTTCAAATTTAGATTGTAAAGATAATGAAAAAAAAAAAACAAGTATTAAGATAGGGAAGCTGGGAAAGATAAAGCTTACATTAAGGTATTAGAATTGGTTGAATAATAATAAAACTGGACTCATTAATGTGTTCTCAAAGAAGCACGCCAGCTTTCTGGGGTGACATTAATCATGGCTTGCAATTATCCACTTGAAAAGTCAGCATGAGAAACTGAAGCTTGATGTTTCATCCATTTTAGTACACATTCCTTCTGTAAAAAGTCATACCAGGATTTAGTCATTATTATTCTCTTGTTAAGAAAGGTTCTCTCGTCCCATGGAGCCACACGGATTTGGAGTCTGTTAACATCAACCAAAAGAGGAAAATAATTTTTTAAGGTAGCTGGTCCAAGTCCCAGAAAAAACAACAGACATAAATCCCTTACCAAAAAGTGAGTGCTTTTTAATAAATAAGAATAATTTTTTACTAAACCAAAAAAAAAAAAAAATTAAAATGAGGATGAGTTTGTAACTGATTCTTTTACAAGGATTATTTGACTTGGACTAATTTCTATTTTTCAGCTGTGAGAGTATCACTGAACATAAACCAGAGCATGACGGCCAAAGAAGTGACCTGTAAGTTCATTTTGCCTCTCCATTTGTTATAATATCCTGCTGAGTTACACCCATAATTTAAAAGAAATAAAGAAAATTAAGGTAAAAGTAGAGAAGAGGTCTGTCATTCTGTCATCACATTTGTTTTTCTGCAGAGGAAAGAAGTGGATAGGAATTCCAGGTATAAAGAAATGGAGGGAGAAAATGAAGCAAGAAGTTAAGGGGAGTTACAGCCAGCACTAAACCAGACCACAAAATGACACAGGAGGAATCTACAACAGCCCTGACAGGAGTCACATCTAGATCTCAATGGATCTGTTTGAATGAGCACAAGAGAAACACAGCTTGTGTCTCTGCACAGAAATGGTAAAATATTTGGGGGTTTTTGTGTTTGTTTTAAATAAAGGATGAAGATGGCACAAAATTCCTAGCGGATTTAGGTGCTATTCCTCTTTCCCTTGCAGCTCATCTTTCCAGCTTGCCCAGAGCAAGCAGATCTGCAGGCAGCCCTGAAGACAGCTGATACACACAAACTGGAGAGGTAGCTGGCCTCATTTCCATTTGCAAAGAGGAATCAGAGTTTATTATTACTAAAATATTACTGGAGATGTTTAAATTCAATTACAAAATATTTAGTCAGTACCTTAACAGAATCCTTTTAAAGGTGTGCGTCCAGATGAACAGAAGCAAACTGAGACAAATCCCGTGCGTTTACACCAGTGTGGAAATGCCTCTGGAGAATTCCTCACTCTCTTACAGGAGGCTGGAACCATTTGTAGCATCCCCTCTTCTTATCTGTTCCTGGCATAGAGACAGGCACAGTTTAGATAACATTTGTGGACAGGCGACCGGGAATATTTGCACCCCAAAGCCTGCGAGCCCCAATGTTTTTATTTCTCTAACAACCTTGGCTTGTGCAAATGCAGTGCAGTTGGGGTCAGCAGTTATTTTCTTTAAAAGAAATGTTTGTTACGGGGTTCCAAGGGCAATTATAGTCAGAAATGGGAGGAAAGCCCCAAAACCTAAGTCTTTCTTCCAAATATTTTTTCCAGTTTCTTTGAACCGTGAATCCTGGCAGTAGTGCATGACTTTCCTGCTGTCCCTCAGGACACAAATGGAGAGATGGATCTGTTCTCCACAGGTTTTATGTCTGAGTACAGTTGTGGTTCTGGAAAGTCAACAGGGAAAAGCTAAAACTGATCCCTCAGTGGTAAGGAGACCTTTAGGTACAGGTGAGAAGATGGCTCTGCCTGACAATGGGACACAGCTCCTACAAAAGGCTCTGCCAGGACACCATCATTGCTGGTATAAGGGAGGACACCAAAGAGATGTTGCAGGAAAAGTAAATATCTCAGTGCCTGAGCACTGCCTCAAGAAGCAGCAGAGGCCCATCCGCAGGAGAAAAGATGCTCCTGGTTGTAGAGAGCTACAATAGATTCATTCTCAGCTCAGATGAGCCTCTTCTCCCTGTGCCCTTGCAGGGATGTACAAGAGCAGCCATGCAAAAAAAAACACGACAGAAAAGGAGAAAACCCACGGGACTAAACACAGAATTGATGTGAACATGAGCACGAGAGCTTTGATTTGGCAAAAGGTCAGTTGTTGATGCCCACAACGGGTTTGCCCCTCTCCCTGGAGGTGAAATTGAAATGGGGAATTGCTCCCTCTCTGTGTCATGTTTGCTCCCTGGGCTTCAGCTGTGAGCGCTCTTGGCCTCCTGCAGCCCAAAGAGACCTTCTGCCCATGCATCCACAATCTGGGCACAATTAGGAACACAAATTGACCATTAGGTCCTTTATTAATCTACTCCAATTTCTGTGTGAAACACCTCATTCCACTGCTTTGGCTACTGGCCCCTAACATAACAAGTTACATGGGACTTGTCTCATCAAAATATCATCATGTCTAAATAGAGGATCTGTCTGAACCACAGTGAAAATGAGTAATGATCACAATTATGGGCGGTATAACAGTCCAATAAAATCTAATTAAAATGATCCACATCCCATCTGCCAACAGCACATAAGCAACACCAGTCATGGGGGGGTGGGCAGGGGAAGAGAGTAAATAACACTCTCTTAATTTTTAAAATATGAAATATTTCATGGTGAAAAAACTATTCACGTTTTATAGCTAGCTCCAAACTGTGCTGCCAATGAACTTCTGTGATGATTGGAGATTCATCACCCTTAACTTAGGAGAAGTTTTGGTTGCTGCTCCCTGGGAAAAAAATCATATCATAGAACCGTAGAATAGTTTGGGTTGGAAAAACCTTAAAGGTCACCTGATTCCAATGCCCCTGGTGTGCACAGAGACACCTTCCATTAGACCAGGTTGCTCTGTCCAACCCGGCCTTGAACAGTTCCAGGGATGGGGCATCCCAAGAAGTTGCCTCACAATAAGTTGTTCAGAAGAGCCTGAGCGCTTCGACTGTAACAGAGGTATTAACCAGCACCCTCCTGTAACACCTGATTTAAATTGCCTTTGTGTTCTACTCTGATGGATGGATGAAAGGAGGAAACTTCTCCATCACTTCTCCATAACATGGCAGGGCTTTCTGTTTGGCTCTCCAGTGCTTTGGCCTTACACAAGAGGTCGTTCCTGAGGGTTTGAACCACTCCCTCGCCCCGTGGCTGCTCCAGCTTTCACCCAAGTATTGCTCAGCTGAAATGAAACCAGTCTGAGCACGGCACTGATAAAAACAGATACCAAGGAGCAGATGTGATCCTCTCTTTCAGTCTGGAAGTTCTGGGATCATTTCTCAGCCTTCACCCCATCATAAGTGCTCCTGATTACTCATAAAATCTTCCCAAACATATCTTGCTCCCTCAGCCTGTTAGCACCTAGGTCTTGAACTGCATCCTTGAACACCTCCCTGACTCTGCTCCTCCTCCCAGGCTCCATCTCTCTCGAGGTGCTCACCTGCCTTCCCCATCCTCTATTCTTCCTTCACATCCACAAATTGTCCTCTAGCTGCCAAGCCCAAAACAGTGAATTTTAATCAAGGTTAAGAGTGTTCCTTCTTGAAATTTTATCTAGTGATCAATTCTTATATACAAGTTTGTGAACATTTCTGTGCCAAGGTACCAAAGCCATCCAAAATTTTCAGATTCCGGAACAAGAAGGGGGCTCACAATGAAATTTATTTTCTTCTAGCAGAATCCACCTGGGATGGAGTCCATTTTTTGCATTTTGCATGATTAGTCTCCATCCATCTGCAAAATGGTTGTCACAGTTTCAGTCTCAGCTGCCCCAGAGCTGCAGAGGTTTCATCCCTCACTGTTTTCATATGGCTGGGGTCCATTTTCACACTGTTGCACCAAGGTAAAGCAATTTTAGCTTGGTGCAATTTTTTAAAGGAAGCAGAAGGGGTCACAGATTGGCTTTGACTGTGGTTGCCCAAATTACCTAACCTTTGACTGAGGAAGAAGTTCAGGAATGCAGAGCCACAGCAGTCTCCAGAAGAAGTGTTGGGATAAAATGAAAGAGGGAAAATACATATTGCACACATCACCTCTGGGAAACAGTAATCACAAGTTATTAAACACTCTGTCAAAGGCTCTGCAGAGTCCTTTTCTTTCCTGCCCAGTTTTGCTAGCAATAAAGGCAGCTTGCTAATATTTGTCACTTTCAAATTCATAATTTACTACTCAAAAGGCAGCAAAGGTACATTATATTTTCATAAAAGACTACGAAGTTGTCCAATTTTCAGAGCTGCAGGAGGACTAAAACCCTGTGCTGTGGCACAGGTCCTTTCATGCATTATGGATACAGAGATTTTACAATTCAAAGCAACAGTTCTCACCTTTCCCGTTGCCTGGAATCTTGGATGATGCTTTAGGAGATGCAGCAGCTTTTGAGACTGACAAACACACATTTATGAAGGCAAAAGGATTGATGGACAAGGCATCCCAAATGCCATCATTGTATTTAGGCCTGGAATGGGGCTCTCCCCTCCAAGAGTCACTCCCAAGTATTTCAGCAGTCAAAAAAACCCCATCTCCTATGCTGGCAATCACTGGGATTTTCACTGCTAGTTCTGAGTTAGTCACCTATAAGAAAAAGAGGCAAATTTTAGGAGTGCAGTTGGTATCAATATCCAGTGAGGATGGACAGGACGTGGACCTTCAACCCCATTATGCTTTCAAAACAAATTATTTCACCAGTCATCACACCCTACAGATTCACATCAAATCTTTGGATCCTCCCCATTACAGCAGGTTCTAATTAGGTATTGTAAGCATGTTCTTATTGCCTTGCTCTTGTGGATTCTCTGGAGTCTAATAAGGCTTTGTACTCATTAATACAGGGGTTTTTTCCTGTGGCTAGAACCCTCTAGCTATGGGCACCCTATTTTAATGAAACTCATAGAAGGTTAATCTCTTTCAGACCTACTGACAGAATATATTTAAAACAAGCTAAAAGGGATTGTCATTTCGCCTGCCTGCAATCAAACTTCAGCCTTTTCCAGTCCTCAGACAAAATCCTGCCTCTGCATGTTCCTGAAGCCAGCCCTGCCTGACACATTGGAGCAGCATTCCATTTTTTCCAAGTTTAGTGCAGACACAGAGCAGTTTCTTACTATACACTTAACTCCTATTGGCTTGAGGAAGGTTTACTTAAATTCTTCTAGGGAAATTAGAGCCCACAGACACAGAGCTTGCCTATCCATACACATGCCAAGAGACATGCCAAACCTCATCACATCCAGCCTAAGAACTCCCATTTGAAAATTAAAGGCAGGTTCCAAAAGCTTTCACTTCCTGAAGCATGGATTTTGCTATGTAGTTAATTTTGCAAGCTTTGAAATTTTACTCTATATATCCCCCTTTTTCTAATATATTGAAAAATCCATTGACAACACTTTTGATGCTCCTTTTCACTTGAAATCGAATCTTATTCCCTCTTCTCTTCCCTCCCCTCAAAAATCTCCAGATTATCTCCAAAATTATACTTCATACACTGGAGAAAAGTAAAATAATTCCATCTCTCCAGCCTGCTCAATATAATATTTCATTATGAACAGCTCTGCTCTAAATTGGCCCAAGTATGGAGAATAAGAAAAATAAAGTAAGATAAGTCAACAGCCTACGCACGGACAAGCTGGATGTGAGTGAAGGGAGGGAAAGAGGAAAGGGCTATAATTGCAAACCAAGAATCTGCATCTCCAAGTGAGGATGAAGATCCTCACACTGCTGTATAAAAAGGGCAATGCTTCGCGTGTCCCTCTACAGCCAAAACTGTGGGGGAGCTCCTAACGCCTGGAAAAGGCTGGAAAGGCTGAGCAGTGACAAGGGAGGTTTATCAAATCAAATGAGATTCAATACTAACGTAGCTCACTGCTATAGATCCTGAATCCAATATCCTACATGAGACAGATAATGATATAGTCAGTGGGAGGTCCTTCCAAAGGGGGGGAAAAGTACAGCTATATTTTATATTTTATTCTTTTTTTTTTTAATATCCTTTTCTATCTTGGACCTTAGCAGAAGGGAGGGGAGGTTTGTCTCGTTTCTACTTTTTCCTTGCTTAGAAAAAAGAAAACCAATTTTGTCACATACGTATAAAAGAGACCAAAGCCAGAAATTCACAAGCAAGTGGCATTCAATCAGGAATTTGAGAATTAGGCGAGGGAGAGTTGGAGATGAAGTATGCTGGGTTGTGGAGGTTTTGGAATTAATTTGCAGAAACTCAGTATTCAAGCAAAAAGGGCCAACTTCCCAGCTTCTGTAAATGAAACCAAAATAACTGAAGTCAAATTAATTCCACTGATTTACCCCAAATCCCCTGGCTTATTTCTGGCCCATTCATAAACCAGCATTATTCAGTACATCCACTCTGAGTGGGGACCTCTAAGTAAGAGCAACAAATTCCCATTTGTGAGAAGCCTGGTAGAAGAAAGCTGATATTCCTCAGTTCCTAATGAGCAACATTAATATTACACAGGAGATTTTTAATACACATGAACACAGGGTCTCTCCCTTAGGCACAGTTTCCATCCTTGCTCTTTGGGCATAAAGCAAAGGAAAAACCCAATTGCAGGGCTCTGACTGTCAGGATGAGCTCAGCAACAGCAAGACTCAGTCACCTTGCACAGTAAATATTAACATATGGGATAGATTACACAGCTATTTCCTTGATTTACCCAAGCATGGAAATTTCGGGTATTATGATTATGAAGTAATATAAGAAGAAAGCAGATACAAGTAAGTCCTGAAGCTACTGACCCTCGCTGTACCAAAAGCCTGAAACAGATACACAACATCTCACAGAAGCTTGCAGAAATCTCCTGGATGCCAAAAATCCAGTAAACAAGTGAATCTAGTAGGCCATCAGATAAATCAACCAAAATGCAACACATAAATACAAGTTATTCCCTGAACAACTGAATGAGGGATGGGGCCCATTAAATTAAATAAAAATAAAATTACCCTTTCAGCAATGTTTCGCAGAAATGTTCCAGTGACAGACAGTAAGATTTCTGTACGCTGTACAAAATGGTTTTCCCTACCCTACAAACAAGGAGCAAATATTCTGAAAGGACATTTAGAGTCAGATTTTCACTTTAGCAGACAGATATAAACTCTCTGGCCAGCAAAAGCAAGAGTGCTGAAATCTTTTCAGAGGGAATAACAAGCAGAACGCCCTGGCTGCTTCTGCTGATTGCACAGAGAAGCTGAGGCTTTTCAACCTGCCCCTCTTCATCTTGTCCCCAGGCTCGGGAGATCCTGACTCCACCACTGGCTCTGGAGCCACCCCCCACTAAATTGTGCAACCTGTGGTGCAAAACTGCTGATGAACTTGCAGAATTTCTGACCGAGACAGAGGAGGAAGGACCAAGCTGGCTCTGCTATATGGGACCACAGCTGGGTGATCCTGCCACTGGCCCCGTGAGCTGCCCAAAATGGTCCATTTTTTCAAGAGTTATTTCTCCATCTGACTGTAAGTTAACCAAACCAATGAATTAACAGTAATTTGGAAGATGTGAGATTACATAAGCAGATATGAGGAGCTGTCTCACAGCACAATGGAGAAATTATTTTCAAGCACCCTTTATGCTAAACTATAAAATTCCAAAGAAGACTGTCCATATTATACGACCTGTAGCTAAATGGGCTCTCAGACACACTGCATTATCATGGGCTTGGTTTCAATAGCACATACCCAATGTTTCTGTTAATGCTGCCTGCCTACATTTTGTTTTCCCAAAAAAACTGTATCAGGATTGATATTGCAGCAGGCTATATCAGCACAAACACGTCTGTACAATGTCACATCAATACTAACGGGACTTTTCATGCTGGCTGCTGTTTTATGGGATATTGTGTATAGGGTATAAATATTTATAAATGATGTGTGTTTGTGAATACACAGCCATGCACAGGACCAGCCAGACCCAGTTAATCAGACGGTTTGAAAACTTCATTGCTTTCAGATGAAAAAGAAAATTATATTAACATATCAATAGCATGTACATGCTGGGAGAGTGATTGCCCTTTACATCTTCAGGATATCCAAGCACCCACACAGGCCCAGCTACGTTAACACCCGATCTGGAATATTCTGTCTCAGTTTCTCTCATTTCTCCCTTCCTCTTTCGTCAGACTTTCTTCTCCCTTATCTGCCTTTCCTCTTTAGCCCTTACCATCCATCTCATTTCTCTTTCCATTTCCCTTGTTCATCCATCTTTCTGCCTTCCCTTTTGTCATTCATCACTCCCTCATCCTTTTTCTTTGCCTCTTCCCTGTTTTTCCCCTCTTCTCCTCCTGTTCTCCTTCTCCCACCCCCGTTCCTTGCTGCCTGCTCTGCTTGAAGTTTCCACCTTGTGGGTACTGCTGACTTCACATTTGCTGTGGTGTGAACTTCACATCTGTGAATGGATGACAGGAAAGATTAATAACCCCGTGTTCCCCTTCTCCTTGACTGTGGGCCTTTCTAATGAATAAATATATAAATAAAAAAAACCCTAGAGCTAAAAATCATCTAAATAGAGACCCAGAGCCTGGGAGAAAACAATATTTTGCTGAATCTAGTATTTAAAAAAAAAAAAAAAAAAGTAGCAAAAAAACCCCCACAACCTCTAATGATCTTTAGTTTACATAGTCGGCAATTTTTTTCCTAAATAGTTTATGGGGAAAAAAGAAAAGTTAAAGGCAAAGGAACCAGCCCTTTCTCCTGAGCCAATTAAAGGAAAAGTGGTTTAAAAGCAGTAATACAGAAGATACAGGAAATGTATGGGAAAGAAATTTCAGTGCCCCAGAAAAAGTGGAGCTGTCAGACGCAGTATCAGCATGAAATCCCTGTCAGTAACAGCTCACACACGGCCCTGTAGGAATCACACTGCAGAGCCACAACATTACAGCAAGGAAGGCATTTCTGGCCAATTCCAGCTTTTCCAGGCAAATGAAAATCTCTCCCTTTGGCTCCCGACCTGTTTATACCACCAACAGTAACTTACCCAAAGAGGTGTTTCCCATCACAATTTACATTTTGGTCAATTCCTCATTTGTAAGTTGATTATTTGACTTTAAGTCTTAACTGAAAGCAGAGAGCTCTGTATGTGATGCCTCTTCAGCACCTTTGCAGAAGGAAGAAGGAGCTTTGCACTTAACTCATTCTCACTTTAATCCTCATCTCTCCCTCAACACTAAAAAGATCTTAACAAGGTCTTTTATTCTTCAGGGAAGAAGAGACCCATCATGGGATGGTGCAGGAGAAGACATTTCACCTGGGACCTCTGGCAGAAGTCGTAACAGCAACAGGTCCAGGGGTCTCAAGTCATTGCCCCCAGGAAATCACATGTAGAGCACTGCTACAAACCCTGATCCAAAGACATTCCCCTGGAATTGATGCACAAACACATAAATGTCCAGGGGAATGGGGGAAATGATTAAATCAGGAACTCATCTCCACTTTTTGCTCTTGGGCAAAGTTGTCACTGGCTTTGCTGAGCCCTTTGCACGAGCGAGGGGCAGAGGAGGACCCCCCACACCTTCTCCCCTCCTCCATTCACGTTTTGTTGCATTTTTGTCCAGCATTGGAAACCTGCCCGAGAGAAAGCATCCCCTCTCTTCCATTCCCTGCTGCCCCAGCCCCAGGGCAGCCCCCACACCAGCATCCTTTGACCAGGGCTTTTTCCAGATGGATTTTCCAGAGCTGTTGCGGAATAGACGAGAAATAAGCGTTTATAGGCAACCTGAAGAAACAAAAATCCTCACAGTACAAACCTCCTCACATTTAACCTCTGGTTGAAGCTCTGCTGCTCCTCCAGTCCTGGCCACCTTTGCTGCTTTAGAGGAAGAACATCTCACTCTGCCCTGTCCCTCACTGCTGCAGGTCAGCGAGGAAGAGGCTTGGTACCTGCAGGAGCCAAATTCAGGGGCTCCTGTGGCAGGTAAATCCCCAATTTCTCACCTTTAGCTCAAAGACCCGAAATTAAACGTGGCAGCAAACTCCTGGCCTCAACAACCTTGTCTGGGGACACCTGTGCAGCAAACCCTGGTTGCTCTTTTTAAGGTCATCTGTGCCTCTAACCGGGTTATTGCAATAGAGAAAAAGATTTCAAACTTTCTAAAAATCAGTAATGTAATAAATATCAGCTACTCTAGATTATACAATAACTATAAATAAATATATTTTATGTAATAAATAAACACATGTATAAATCTATAAATATATATAATAAATATAAACTAAACCAGGCAATTTTACTCATGTGAATTTACTGATAAGCCCCATAAAATCAAGTGGGAAAACCCTTTAAAAAAAGATATTTATTAAAGGATGACAGGATATCTATGTACCTCACACACACTTTTTTTTTTTAAATGACAGTATTTAAATTTGTTTTTAATGAAGAAAAATCTTTGGCCTAATCCTGCAGTTTTTATTTAGCAAAACTGCTATGATTATGTAGTGCAGGATCATGCCCAGTGCAGCCAATCTTACAATTTCTTACACTCCAATTTTAAAATAAGGCAATTTTTTCTCTCTGGAAGTTTTGCAATATCCATGAATAATAAACTGCTCTAAAATGATCGTGACCTTCAGGTTTTAAATTTGAAAAGAATTCTAGCTGGAAGAAACAAATGCAGTGTAAATAACCACTGGGTAATTAATTTTTTTTAAAATAGCATCAAAGTTCAGAAGAAAGAGAATAGCAAAGAATATCTCATACAGACATGCACAAAGGCTGTGTCTGTATAATTAGTTATCTAGCAGTAACCAAAGTCTTTTTTATACAAATTGATTATTTTTGAGATTGCATCTTACAAATCTGAACTAGAAATGCTTTTTGTGCAGCGTTCAAACACGGAGCTGCCTTTTGGTAACACTACAGCCTGAGGAGCCTGAAGAGATATTTAATTTAGATTGAACAGGACACTTATGCCACGGTAAATAAATCAGTTTATTAATGAAAGTCTTTTCATTGATGTTTAATGGCCGTCATATCTATGGAATTGCTGTAAATCCAAAATAAATGTGTTTAATAATCAATTGATATTTGTTTATAATGCAATAATTTTCTTTTTGAATCAGAATTAAATGCCTTTTAGGAAATGTTAACTTAAAGCTTTACTAAGACTTCTGAAAAGGAGTATAATTAATAATTCTCTTCTTGAAAAGGAGTAACAAATTGTCAAAACATTGTAATGAATGTTGTGAAACCCCATAAATGAGAACTTTGAATTGTTAAGTACAAAGAAGAGATAATACTTCCTAAGAGCAGATTAAAATTTCTACATTATAATTATTATATTTAGCAGGATTTCTTTTCCTTGGTTTTAATAATTCTAAAGTCTTTTTTTGTAATCAAATTGTTTGTTGATTGGGAAAAGAAAAAGAGAGGAGGGATATCTTAATTTTCTTATTTCTTTGCAGCTACTTACAAAAGAGCTGCTCTTGGTTTGAGAGATTTTCCTTTCCAAAAGCAGTTCTGGATTATTGAAAATTCTCAAGTTCTTTTTCTCTCTGGTTCCTTTTAAAGGCACATTTTCTTTTAAAAGTTGGGGTGAAAAGAAAGGATTACAGCTCACTCGCTGGCTTTAATTGCAAACATCTCCCTCCCCATCAGCACGGCACTTGATCAAAATGCCAGAGATAAATAAATTAAGACATCCATCAGATTCCTGTCCCGGCTGTCATTTTTTTTAAAAGAACATGGGAAGTGCCGGTTATTCCTATCCTAAGGGCTGGGCTGAGCGGTGCCGGGGTTTCTGCAGCTTTTCCAGCGCCGAAGAATTATTGTTTCAGTGGTGTCAGCCTTGCACCCACCGGGAAAGCTCAGCAGCAGCTGCAGGAGAACCAGGGACGGTGCAGCTGCCAGAGGGAGCTGGGGAACACCACACCAGGGAACACCAGGGTTCCTGAGCAGTGCAGCGACCCAGGAGGGAGGGAAAGAGGCTCTAATCCTGGTGTAGAAGTGGAGTAGCAGCTGCCTGAGAGCCAGAAGTACAGTGATAATCTTAAAGTGAAGGTGTTTAAGAGGCAGCCGGCTGCCACCGAAGACGCTCCGTGCAGTTCAGGAGCTGCCCCTGCTCCACTCAGAGCGTTTGGCAAAATTGATGTTTTCTACAGGCTGCAGTGGAAGCTGAGGAGAGCGCAAGAGCAGCAGTTCTATTTAAGGACTAATGTTTTACAGAGGAACTGAAAAGGTTTGAACAAAATGACGCCTCGTTTTTCTTCTTCTCCTCACTCGGGAAGCTGCAGCCTTGTCCACTGCTGACAATTATCTCTATTAACGACACAGGCAGACCTTCAAATTGTTCTTTTCCTAACATTTAAAAAAAGGGTAAAAGAAAAAAAAAAAAAGGCAATTGGTGTGATTCCAAGTCCTTTCAGACAGCTATTGGAGTTATAAAAAGAAATAATGCCCACAGCTAAGTGCCCAGTAAAAAAAATAAATCCACTATTTCCTTGAGTTAGCAAATCGAACTGAGACAAGCAGCTCTCTCACGCCTTCCTTTCACCAGCTGTGGTGACTTTTGACACGAGAACCTCCCGGCACAAATATTTTTTAAGAGTCACCAGTTTGAGAGATCTGGATTTAGAATATAAAAATCCATGTTGCACCTTGTCAAAAGCACCACCGGGTGGATCCACCCCTCAGTCAGGCTGGAGGAAAGGGTCAAAAATCCACAGAAAAAGGATCAATCGCAAAGAACCCAGCACGCAATGAATAGAGGAGCTCGTACAAAAACCAGACTGCTCGGACAGTTTGCAAATAGAGGGGGGAATAAATTTTCCTAATGAATTATTCAGGATGTGGTCAGCTCTACCTTGGGCTGAATTTCTGAATTTCTCTTGGGCGCGAGCAAACGCAGCTCCTCGTGAAGTTCCCGGCACTTTGGAGCCGGAGCTTTGCCACGGCCGGGGCTCATCGGCTGCGCTTGGAGTTACACCAGAGACCCATTTCTCTGGAAGGCTCTGTCAAGTGGTTCAAATTTCTAATAAAAAAGTTAACTTCTGCAAAGCAAGGGAGCAGATTTTCAGTGACTGGTATGGCACGCCCCAGCCCCGAAGAATTTCATGAACCTTTTATAAAATGTTTGCATGCATTGTTCAGGTAATTAACAATATTTCAGGAGACTATCAGCTACCAGAATCTCATTGTCCTCTCTTAATGTGAGCTGGAGCATATAAATACTTTTTTTTTAATTAATTTTTTGTCACTTTTAACTGCATGTGTGCACAGCTATTACAACCAAACTCCAGCGAGTCAAAAGAATCACCCCATCTATGCAACACAGTCATAATTAAACACTCAGTCCCTGTCATAATAGCAGGCAAAGCTGACATCCTTAGCACCAGTTCACTTGGAAAAGAAGCACACTGAAGAAGGAAGCTCACCCTTTTGAAGGGAAAAATAAAGAGGAAGACGAAGAGGAAAAGAAGGAAGAAAACACATTCTATTGCACAAAATGTAAACTTCTTTTGTTTCTTTATAAGTTCTATATAATTTAGGATCTAAAATGCTTTTGTTTTAATTAAAGAACCCAATTCTCCTAATTCTCTGTGCTGGTTTAAACTTTACCAGCTCAGTGTTAGTGGATTACAAGGGAAGAGGAGCACTTCAAAACATCATTTATTCCCTTACACACGAAGGAAAGCCAGTGTTTAACATTTGCATATAGAGCTGGGTAGGTTTGAGAGCTTCCCCAGCGCAGGCAGGGTGTCAGAGAGAAGAATGCTGTGGTCTAAGAGCATCTCTGGGCTGTACCTTCCCAGAAATAGAAAAATGCTGCCCCATGGCAATCGTAAAAAAATAAAAATAAAAGTTTTGAGTTACAAAAGGAAAAGTAAATAACTCCGACCAGCAACAATAAATTACATTTTGTAATTATAACATCTATAACATTTTCAATTTTAAAATGAATGTAAAAATTAAACTGAGTGAAAAAATAATAAAACCCATAATTTCAAGGTCTCCAAACGGGTTTTTATGGTGACTCAAGCCCAGCCGCAGTGGAAAGCCCCAGAGCTCCATCTTGTGGTTTTTCTGCTCTGACGCAGGGAAAAGAATTAAAAATAAAAGTAATTTTGCTATTAAATCTCTCCGAAATGCAATTTCTTTTGCTGGCATCACACATAGAAGCAAGGCAGAGAATAAAATCAGCCAGCAAACTATTTTTTGCTCTATTTTGCCATGCAATGTCATCTCCTTTTCTCACTTAAGGAAAAATTCTCTGTTTTTTCCTAACCCACAGCCCATTACAAAACCATTGCCAGCAGTCGGACCTAAATTAAATAAACCTGTGGTCTGGAAGAGAAAGTTGCTGGGCTGGAGAAGGGCACAGCACGGAGCAGAGGGGCCACACAGCTCCCAGTGAAACCAGCTGGCAGCTGCTTATCACGGTTGCTTCTCTTCCCGCAAGCACCCTCCTTAATCCCAGAAAAAGAAAAGGGGGGGATATCTGGGCCAGACCTCCTGCATCCCGGACCCTGCAGTTAATTTTTACATTTGATATTTGCCATTTTATGACAACATAAAAGAGCTGAGTTCCTGCAGGGATGGCTCCGGATCCCCTCCCTCCTCTGCCTCCCACCTGCAGCTTCTGCACCCATCACAAGCTCAAGGGTCAAGTTATAGGTGCTATGGGCAAAATGGGAGATACGATAAAAGGGAAATAAAAATGAAGAAGGCACACCCTGTTCATCTGACAGAGTAAAACTTCCAGCCCCGTCACGGAATGGGGCTGTTTTAATATCACTACATCGAGTTTTGCTGCATTGGAGAAGCTTAGACTTTACTCAGCCACAGATAAAGCCAAGCAGTCTCTCCTGTAGATTTCTGTAACGTGTTTCTGGGTTTCTAAATTGTGTAGTGGCAACAGGTAAATCCCACCTTGGTTGTTTCTTCCCTACTCTGAAGCAGGATCCCTCTTACGAGGTTATTGATCTGTTTTCCCCAGGAAACCACACTCAAAATTCGTATCTCCCCTCTGTTCAGCCCAACCAAGCGGCATCCCTGAAGATGCATTTTGGGATGCTCATAAATCTTTGAACCTCCTTATTTTTAGATCAAGCCAGAAAAAACCAGAGGTGAGATCTTTTAGAAACATCTCCATTATGAGACAAACCAGGCAGCACCAGGTCTACAGTGCATCCTATCAAACACCCAGCGTGAGAACAGAGAACAAATGGCTCCACGGATCTGCAATGAAATGAAGCATCTGGTGCCTCCAGGTGACCTGTTTGAAACTGGTCCTGTTGCCACTCAGGGTCTCTATCATTGGACAGGCCATGCAAAGCCAGCCCCGCTCCAGCCACAGCTCACTCACACCCTAGGACAGGGCTGGGGCTGGCACAGATGGAGCTCAGGTCATCTGAACTGAGCGAAACATGGCACTCCCTGTGGCAAAACTAAGGAAAGAAAGGTAGCGATGGACTGCGAGGAGTTGGCTGGCAGCGAAACCTCTCCCCTAACATTTAATACCTGCAACTGGTTACAGTGAAACCAAGAGTGAGACTCTGAGAGTCAGCCAAAACTCATATAGGGGTTCACTGAATCAAATCAAGGTGCTGGAGAAAAGGGAGCCATCCTGCAGGGCGTGGTGCAGCGCGTGCAGATGAGGAGATGCTTCCCTACCAGCAGGTACAGCAGGAATTCATCCCTCCTCACTCCCACCATCCTGCCAAGGGCTGAGCCAGAGCCTGCAGACGTCTCTGCTGTCCTTGGGAGGGCTGGAGGGTGGCCTAGGAACAGCTGGCTCACCCACAGCTAAAAATAACCAGCCTCTTCCTATGTGTGACAGGAATCGTAGGAAACACATTGTCAAGTTCAGGGAAGGGCTAATGGCCATTTCCCCAGATCCATTTGTCTTTTGGCACTAGGTCGTGCAACCTTTACTCATCCTGGGACAGGACTTTGCTCCTTCAGGACTTCCACTGGCAACAATGTCACTTTCCTGGATTAGAAAGAACACAGTGTATGAAAAGGAGAAGGGAGGAGCAGAAGGATGGGAGAGGTTAGAGGACCTCAGCAGAATAGCCAAGGCCACATAACCTTGAAGTCCACATCTAAGGGGAATAAAAGCAAAGCCAAGAGACGGGAGAGCCTAGAAGAGATCTAAGGAGAAAAGACAGGAGCTCTCAGAGAGGGATTTTATTTTTAGAGGAAACATTTCAGGCAGAAGAGCTGGGGGGTGAGTAGGCAGCCAGGTGGCACCAGGATAGCGTTTGCCAAGGCTTGGGAGGGTTGTGGGAGGGAGAGGAAGCTAAATAAATCTAAACTTTTCAGCTATCCTTGTGGACTATGGAGGAAAAAATAAAAAAGCAAATCATACTTCAGACAGACGTAAATTTGGAGTAAACATGTAAGTAGGAGAACTAGATCATGTAAATATCAGGGTCTCTCTTTTTTCCTAAGCTCATTTATACAACGGGCTGTATTTATGTTTCAAAACACTTCCCATCAAAATAACCTGAGAGGATACAGGAGTTGACTGACACCTTATTTCTCTGTGTTTGCATTTTTATGCCATGCAGGGCATAATCTGGTTCTTAGGGAGTTAATGCACCTGCCAGCCCAGTGCTGACAAGCAGTTTTTCAGAGAAACATGGAATTTTATTTATTTATTTATCTGAGAAGCCCTGAAGATTGTACTCAGGAGACTTCTTGAGCACTGCCAATAACTAGCAGGTACCAACACATGTACATTTTTGACTGCACCATGATTGATGGTGCTTATTTGTGGCTTGCTGCCTAAACCTCTCTTTTTCCTTTGCTTTCTGACTGTCTCTCTCAGTCGGGCTTTTTTAGTGTGCGTGGGTTTTTTTAAATAATAAAGACACTTTAGCCATTTGGGAAGGGGGAGAAGCAGGGGAGGAATGATTTATCTGCTGCTGCTGTTGTCTTTGAGCTGCTCTATTCCATGGAGATTTTCAGAGCAGTGAGTGGTCAGGGGAGAGAAATTGAGACCTGCAGGCGAGGAGGGGTTTGGGAGTGTTTGGACACAAACTGGCAGATGCCTGCAGGAGCAGCGATTGAGGGGGACCCACCTTCTGTGTCTGGTCCTGCTTCCAGAGCCAACACCAAACTTCTCTCTCCAGAGTTGAGACTCAGCTACTTCCCATGGGCAAAAAGATCAATCTTCATTTCTCTACCCTTCCTTCCCCATCATCACCTCCTTGAAGCAGGATGGGGATAAAAAGTCCACATAGGAGACATGATGCTCTAAAAACAGCAGAAACCTGTGAAGTTTGCTCAGCACAACCTTTACTTGCCTGCCCGTCCTTCACAAAACTCTATCCAACAGCTGAGCTTAACAGGCTTACAGCAAACCCAGATAAACCTCTGAGCTGGATGCTGTTCCTCCTTCAGTTCCACGCGTGACTAATTGCTTTTATCACTTTTCCTAAGCCCCTTCACACCTGCACAGCACACTGGGGAGAGGCAGAGCAGCGCTTTCCATTTCCTTGGCACACAGGTTAACCGGCTACCTTCCTTTCAAAAGAAGAAAATTGATCTGATGAAAGCTTAAACATGAACTGCCTGGCAACAAGACAGAAACAGCAATAGGCCTGTGAGGAGATCCCTCTGAATCCAGCCAGAAGTCCTGTGTTGCTCCATATGGGAGCGATTCACAGCGGAACAGGCACGTGGCACAGCCCTCACACCCAACGAGAGGAGCTGCGAACCAAGACCCAAAGCCTCCAGAGCCTGGGGAAGTTCAAAGCTCTTGACACCTCATCCACAATTCGAGCCTGTGAGGAAATCAAAAGCCAAATGAATTTCAGCCAGCTCCAGGGGCACCGGTTTCTGGCCCTTTTTCCAAAGCCCTCCCCATGCGCACATGCGGCACACGCGGACTGCGCGCTGTGCTCCCGTGGGGTGACCCAGCTGGGCTCGGTGCTGCGCTGGTGTCGGCACCTGGGCTGCTTTCAGCCGGAGCAGCAAAGGGCAGCAGGGCGCTGTGGGGCTCCCTGTGAGCTGGGGGGCTCACGGGTGTGTCAGCTGAGAGGGCATCTCAGTGGGAAAGGCAAACACCTCCTGATCCAGGTTACAGCTGAATTCAGCCTTGAGTGACTGCCCTCTCCCCGCGGCTGGAGTAACACTGCAGACCAGGTCCGAAGGGAAAAGGTGAAAGAGAGGTGATTTCCCACCTCATTGACTTTAAAGAGGCGCTGGGATTTCGGGACTGAAATGCAGTTAATGCGCAGGGAAAAGGGAAAGCACAGCCCAGCCTCTCCCAGCTGCGGGCTGAGCCGCACTGGCTCCGAACAGCAACGTTGCCAGAGCAGAGGAAAACTGCAGAGGACACATCAGACTGCTGGGGCGGATGTAAACGTGTTCAAGCCCAGGAAAGAGGAGAAGTTCTTCCCACAGCTCTGTAAGGCGGGAGTGACTCCAGGGCTTGCACAGTGCCTCTAATGCAGGCTGGTGGACAAGCAAAGCACCCAGTTACATGTCACAAAAACCTAACCTCACCACCCCTCTCAGCCTTCAGCTCATGCACCAGCTGCTCAGAAGCACCCAGGATCATCCCCAGAGTCCCCAGAGCTGCTTTTCTCCAGCCCGGCAGCACTGCAGCTTCAGCTGATGAGTTGATTAAATCCCACAAAAACTCTGGCCATCCACCCAGATAAAGCTGTTAAATTCCCTCAGGGTAAATTCCACCCCAGGTGCCTACATTAACGCTGGACATCCCCTGCTGAGGGTTGTGCCTACAAGCTCCCTCTTACACAGCATGCTGGCACCATCGCAGGTGCCCGACCTTCCCAAAACCACTCAAAAATTGTGCATCCCGTGGGCAAGACAAGGTTTTTGCCCTTACACCCGCCAAGAGCAGGCGGTGCTGCTGGGTCTGTGCATGTGCCTGCACCCGATTGTAAAATTCCCCTTAAACCTGCGGTGTTACCGAAGGTGGGTGGCTGCAAAATGGTCGAACAGTACCATCTGCAGGGAACGGGAGAGGTTGCAGTAGGTGCTGGTGGCCAGGAACACTCTTGCTCCTGCCAAAGTGGGCTCTGGTGGGCTCCAGCTCACACAGCTGAGGCACCAGCTGCCTTCACTCACTTCGAAACAGATTAACGGGAAGGACATTTGGAAACAAAACAAAAACAAGGATGAAGCAGTCTTTAAAACTTGGAACAACTCCCAGTGGGAAGCCCAGACACACACAGGGAGCAGGTTGTTGCTGGCTGAACCCGCACTGCAGGGATCACCCCAACTCTCACCCTGGGTTATGTAGATGCCCCCAGCATTCTGGGGAGACACAGGTGAGAGCAAAGCTGTGCTGGGGCTCAGCAGAAGGAACTCAGAGCCAGGAGAACTGGCTGGACAAGAACACAGGATCTGGAGTCTTGTGCCCTGGATAACTACAGGAAAGGAGATTTTTCAGAAAGCAAAGGTGACACTCAGATGTTTGAGCTGTGACCAGCTCATCTGGGCTGCAAACCGTTTGCAGAGGGCTCCCAGCTTTCCTTTAGCTGTTAATTTGTGGTGCTTTCCCTAAAACCACTACCACAGTGAACCTAAATATCTGCAGCCACAGCATTTACTGCACATTATTGGCATCTGTGAAAGTGCTGACAGGGACAACTGACAGCCGCTCCACAGCGTAATTCACACCATAACATCATCTCCCAGGAACTTTGGCTTCTCACTGAAAAATTATGCCATGCTTTTTTTGGAAATCCAGTGCCAAATTATTGATAAACAGCCTGAACCAACTACTTGGACCTCCAGCAATTTTGCTAAACTTCTAAGTTTTTTTGGTTTTTTTTTTTTGTTTTGTTTTTTTGTTTTTTATCCTGTAAGGTCTGTTCCAACCCACCACGTGTCGTGGTTTAACTGGGCAGGCAGTGAAACACCCCACAGTCACTCCTCACTTCTCCCAGTGGGATGGGGGAGAGAATCTGAATAAAAGCAAAACTTGTGGGTTGATATAAAGACAGTTTAGTAGGACAAGGAAGAAAATAATAATAATAAAAGAATATACAAACGTGCTGCACAGTGCAATTGCTCACCACATCCCAGCTGGTGCTCAGACAGTCCCCTGAGCTGTGGCTGCTGCCCCCCAGCCACCTCTCCCCAGTTTATAGACTGACCATGAAGCCACTCTGGCCAGCTGGGGACACCTGCCCAGTTTGTGTCCCCTCCCAGGTTCTTGTGCTCCCTGTCCCCTCCCTGTCAGGGCAGCGTGAGATGCTAAAAAAGTTCTTGACTTAGTGCAAGCACCACTCAGCAACAACCAAGCCATCAACACTGTTGTCATCCTGAATCCAAACCTCAGCATTGCACCAGATACTACAAAGAAAATTGACTCTCTCCCACCTGAAACCAGGACACCATGGTAAAAGTCAATGAATCCTTCAGCTGTAAGAAATGCGTTTATTTTATCATCCACCTCTGCCCCCCCATGTGAGTAACTCTCTCTCTGTGTAACATTCCTGTGACTCCAGCCTGCTCCCTTTTGAATTTCTGTCCCGAGCAATTTTATTTGCTAAACCCTACACCAAGCCACAGCAGCAAAAAACTTCTAACACTCAATAAACTCTTTTTAGTTTCTTTCACAACATAAAATAAAAACACCTAGAGGTCAGACCCAAACAGTGATCCACCTCTTTATTGAACAGATCAACACAAGATATTCCTTACATCAAATATTTCACATTATCTACCCTGCAGCCTCTTTGAGCCAGGGACCATCCAGCTGTAAAACACAAGTGTTATTCCCAGCTTAAGTTCATAAGCACCACTGATTTCCCAATATCCAGCACTACATAGGATTTACCACAGCAAATCAGACTCTGTCTCACTAGATTTTAAATCCAATACAGGTGACAAAAAAATTCACAATACACATAAAGTATTCAGTGCCTGGGCTCTGCTACCAGGTAGCCAAGACTGAATTAGTCCCAGTTGCATCTGGCACCTACTATCAGGGTGGCAGAGTGAAGCTCAGGTGCTTTAAACCCATCAGACATCACAGCACACCAGTGCTGCAGGAGCCACCTTCTTGTCCAGCTGGAAATCCAGTGCTGGGATTGACCCAGCTACAGTGCATCAAGCTATGACTAAGAGAGTGGTCAAAAAGTTACCAGCCAGCCCTGTTAAAAAATAAGAATAAAATTTAAAAATAATCTGTTGCCTTTGTCAGCTGGACACGTTTCTCTATGTTGTTTGAATTAATTGCGTAAGGACAAATCTTTCCACATCTGTCACTGCTCAAACACAGTTACAGTATTGAAAAGGCACCATGGTCCTCGCACTTTGCTCACTGCCTGAGTTTCAGCATGCAATAAGCCACCAAAAACCCTGTGGATAGTCAGGACTTTGGCTTGATGGTTTGTTCCTGCCATGCTCCTCTGTCCGGGGTTGCATCTCGCGTCTGTAAAGGATAACAACACAGAGACTGCTCGAGGCTGGCTGGGGAGAGCAGGAATGTGGATGTGTTGGCTGGGATGGTTCAAAATCCACCCACTGGCTCTGAAACTCAGACTAGACAACATGGGAGAACAGAGATGGGCCAAAAGGGGAAGGAAAAAAGGAGCTTATCCTGGGATTCAGTGGACCCTGCCCCAACACTGACCAGCCTGAGTATTTCATCTGTGTGCCTACGAAATGACCGGGAACCTGAACAGTGGGGTCCTCGTCAGACCCAAACCAGTTCACATTTCCTGTTACTAAACCTGCCAGGAACAGCAAAGGGCATCCCCCACAGAGCGTCGTGCCAGGGTTTATGAGAGCTCCCCTCGCACTTGTCACGGGGGCTGTCTCCTCGTGTCCTCCGGGAAATCATGCACCAGAGCCAGGAAACAAAGAAAAATGGATGTTTAATTCACCCACAAATGAATAGACTTCTCCTCCTGCTGCAGCTTTGTACCAAAGTCTACTTCAGTGTCAGATTGGTGGGTTGGATGCACTTTGAGTTTAACTCTTTCTGGTAAATGTACATTTTTGATATCCATACGAAGGTTATCTTAAAACAGAATTAGTATATGTTTAGCTACAACTTCAAGTTTTGTTTGTAAAAGATTTTGAAGAAGGAGATGAGGGCATATTTTAAAGCTGGAAATCAAGCCTGAATGCATTTTCTAGGAGCAGCTTTACTAAAATCAGAGGGAATTATCATGATCAGTTGAGGCTGACTATAACTCTCTATTCCCAATGGAAAAGCCAGCCCCATCCTCCAGCCTCAGGGCTCCCTGCCCCTCCAGCTCAGTGATTAAAGCAAACCCACACCTTTCTGTGTCCTGGCCAGCTCTGCTTTCAGGATCACCCTGATCCCAGCAGAACAGGCAACCAGCAGTGGGGGTTGGGAAGGAGCATCCCCTTAACCTGGCTTGTCCCACTTTTAGGAGGCTTTCAAATCCAGGCCAAATCTACCTATGCTCACTTTACAAAAGCAAAGGTAATACAAAAACATTGCAAAGAGGATGAAAATCATGATGCAAAACGGGAAGGGGGCTTTAATGTTATAAACACACACAAAACCAGAGAGATATGGGCATTTCCTTTCAACGGAGCCGGAGCAGAACCTGTGCTTTGCAATCTGTCACTGCCAGTGAAACACCCAGCCAGGGCACGTGGGGCTCCCCCAGCCCTTGATCCAGAGTTGCTGAAGTCAAATAATGCTCTGAAAAGTGGGCAAGGACTTTCCCCCAACCCTCGAGCCACCGAGAGCCGCTCCTGGGAAGGAGCATGTGCTCAGTGCTGACTTTTGTGGGTTTGTCTTCAATCAGTTCACATTATTTTGACACAGTTTGCCTCTTGCTGCCGAAAATGACAGCTCCCTATATTGACACTGCACAGTATATTTATTCTAGTTTAGCACAATCTCTGGGCCATGGCATTTAAAGCTACAGCCCGTGTTCAATCTGTATCAGTTTAACATGCCAGCACCATATGGTTTTCTATAATCAGCTGCAGCATTGTACTTCAAACCCACTGCTGCATTTATAATATTATTGTATGCTGCACAAACACCAATATTTAGAAAGAAAAATGTCCTTTTTATTGGACTCCTGCTGATACCCCAGCTGTTAGCCAAAGCACGCAAAGAGTTTATTTTCTTTTGCGTGCAAAAAAAAAAATAAGAGCCCAAAGGGTTTTTTTTTTTTAAATCTTACATCTGAAAGGTACATTTTGTCCTGCCCCAGTAGGTCTGTAGGACTGAGTTAAAATGTGGGTTTTTATTAGATGAATTGCATCATTAAATTACATTATAAAAACTAAAAATGCACCATTAATTTTCAAAAACAATAGTAAATACATCTCATTTCTGATACATGATTCTGCATTTAATTTTTGCCCTGGGCCACGTTTTTCTGACAGGCTCACTGTCTTCCATTATGCAGACTACACAAATGGAGCTAAATTGCTGGAGTTGGGGGGAAGGAGATATTGGTCAAATGTCTAATGTGAAAATAAATGAATTTCTAATCAGCTGTTGCAAAAAGAAAAATTACTTTTTGATCTCGGCTCAGCCAAGCAAGAATCTACCTAGCTCGAGTAATAAGGTCCAATGGAATTGTGTGGGATGCAGAGAGAGACAAAAGGCTGGACAGACAGACAGCCAGCCACGGCAGTAAATGAGGTTTGTGCAGTCAGTTCTGTATGAGCAGCATTTCTTAATTAAGTGCCCAGAAGTTCCCCCGGACTGGAGCCTCATTGCTGCAGGGTCCTCACCAGCAATGCAGCTGCTCTCCAAGCATCCACGGATCACTCGGGCTGGCAAGGGAAGGGATTGTTAGAGGGAGTGTGACTGTATGCACAGCCGTGGGTGAGCAAGGGTGGAAGCAGGACAGAAACAACCACCCCAAAACTTTTACGTGAGCCATGAACAGTTAAGCCAAACCTTGCAAAAGGTGCCACAAGCCTGGCAGAGCAAAGGACGTGCCTGTGCTCGGTGGCTGCAGTTGGATCTGATGCCACTTTTCTCCCTGCTGGGAAAGCTCCCTGTCAGCCAAGCAGGAGTGCGTTCCAAACCAGCCCACAGCAGAGAGCTATAAACATCATCTGGCCAAAAACATCCTTTGGAATGGGTCCTATCCCCAAAATGCTCTGAATCAGGGCACAAGCTTCCCCTAAAGCCAACTGAATGGCCCCAGCAGTCTCCTGTCCGGGTGCAAAGTCAGTCCCCACCCCAAAGGGCCATGTTTGCATTCCCAGGGAATGCAGACCAGGAGGAGAGGAGCTGCACAGCCAGGCTCCTGAGGACCTGGCACCCACACCAGCCACAGCTCAGAGGATTTTTGCTCCAGATTACTCCCATGGTCTAAATGCCCCTTGGTGGCTGCAGGCACATGCTTGAGGAACACTTCCCATTTCACTTGGTTTTAGAGGAATTTAGGTCAGACACTCAGAGATGTGAAATCAAACCAAAATCATAACATCACAGGAAAGGACCTTAAAGATCATCTAGTTCTATCCCCTGTAAGTGGAGATAGCCAAGAGCTTTATTTCAGAAGTGCCTCCCTGATCCAAAGCACACCCCAATTTTAGGGTCACCGAGAAAGCCCCCAGCTGCCAACATCTCTGAGCAACCAAACACAAAGGAGAGATCAATGAAAGTATGGAGAAATTGAGAATTTAATTCCTTCAGAAGACAGGCAAGGAAGACTTGAGTCCTGATTTTGAACAGCCAAGTCCATCAGAATTGTATAATGAGTCATATTTCTCTGCCTGCCACTGTTAAAAGTTACTGTGGGTTTTTTTTATGGTAGGAATGAAACCCACCCAGTAAAATGGATAAAAGCTGTGGTGATCAGGAATACAACTACAGGATTGTGTAGCAATATTATAAAATAGTTATGGCTCAGTATCATTTTACACATAAAGAGGTTGAATCCTGCTTTTTGTAGGAAAGGCACAGAATAACTGCACAGAATTAGAACACTCTATGTTTAACTATTGTAAATAGTTTATGGTTTATATTATTAATAGTTTTTATTAAAGTAATGATGAGGGGTCAATGCAGAATGAACAAAAAAATTCCTTTTTTGGTCTCAACAGTGAGGCCAGGCTGCATAGGAGAAGGGAAGGGAGAATGTGGATCAAACTCCAATGCAGTCCATAGTGTTTCTAACATTTTTTGCTGTTTTTATGGAGCTGGGGTAAATAAAAAATTAAGAGAATTCCAGAAAGAGAAAATGAGCATCAGAAACAGTAAAGAAGAAAAGAGTGTGCATGGAAAATCTAAAGGGAGCTGCTGCTGGATTGTGGTTCTTTTTATAATCTGAATATTTCATTTTAATGGAAATACACGTTTGTACACAAGTCAGATGTTACTGGGAGCCCCGTCTCCCCCACCAGCCACATGAGTGATGGTTCTTTACCCTCTTAAGTTAACAACCATCTCCTGCTCTCCATCCCCCCACCGTGCCAGGCAGCAGCACGATGCACGATTTTTATAATCTGCTAATGGATGAAAAATATTCACCACATTGCCCTCAGGTAACCTTGTCAAACCACGACAGGAGCCACATTGCCCCACACATCCCCGTTCAAAAACTTCTGTGCCAAATTAATTAACGTGCAACTATTTTACAGAAGCCAGTGGTGGGAGTGGGACAGCACAGAAACGCGTGTGCTTGCCCGGTGAAAATGTTCAGGGTTAAAGGAAAGAAACCTTTTCTCCACCTGGGTGAGAAAGCTTTAGAAAGAAAGAAAAAGCAACATGTCACAGCTTCCCAGTCCCAGCAGGCAGAGAGCGAGGAGGGAAGGACCTTGCTGCTGCTGCTCAGTCCAGAGAGCCTTCCCCTGGATGACAGCTCTACTCTCTGCTTTAACAAATAAGTTCAGCATTTTAAGTCATGAGCTACTTACCGTAAATTTCAGAGAGAAGTAGAAAACAGTGGTTTTGCCCCAAAATGCTCAGCAAGGCTCCAGGAGCAGAACTCTGGAACAGTCTGCCCTGAGCATCTGAACCTGCCAGACCTCCTGCCCCAGGGGGTTATAAAAGCCTTGTCTGGGTTAAGGTAGAAACCTAATTCAATGCAATCCCATATCTAAGAAACTTTCCAACTGAAGATGTTACTCAAATTGATACATTCCTGGGAAAAAAAAAAAATTCCTGTTACAAATTACCAGCATTTTCCTCAAACTAGTTTTGACCAAAGTATTTCAGACTCGCTCTGGGCAGGAGGGAGGCTGACAGGCCGCCAAAGGTGGCAGGTAGCAATCCAAGAGCTGGGACAAATAAAGCGAGGAATTCTGTAGGGAATGAGGAAAATAGTGGCCAAGGTCATTTCTGTGGGCTACCAAAGGACTTTGGGAATTAACACAGCTGCTCTCACAAATCCCTTTTTTGGACAAGACATCCCAAAGTTTTGCCTTCACCTAAACTTCCCACTTGACAATATGACCAGCATAAACATTTTTGATTCTGATAGCCCTATTTTAGCCTTATCTTATACTTTTGTCATCATATCCATTTGCAATACAATTTTTTTTTTTATCTTTTTGACATACAGGGGTTTCCATACTTGTAGCCTTGCTAGGCTTTTATCAATTTGCTCCCTTTCAGTCTATTTTTTTTTCATCATAGATAAATTAATATTGCCATTTCCTTTTATCCAATCTGATAATAGGGATAATTGTGGATAGATTCTTACTGAAACAAAAAGCTGCTTTTCTTTTCTTGGAATACATAAACCCTTTCCACCAGGGACATAAAACTGCTGTACACTCACACAGCCTAAACCCCACTGAGCCAGTGGCCTCTTGCACAAGGCAGGGCTCCTCACTGCAGGCACTGTTTATCCATGGAAGGATTTGCAGAATCCAGCCCTTCCAGCTCATATTTGAACAGATCCCTTCCCAAACTGCCACATCACTACTGCACTTCAGGAGTTTTGTTAATGCAATGCCACCATGCACATACAGCTGATTCCATATCCATTTCCTGATCAGCAACCTCTAGATGACTGGAGATATTTTTTTTAAAGCAGACTCTCTGTTTTTAGAGTGCATATTAATTACCCTTAAGCAGGTGCAAAATCAACCTGTTCATTATTGTTTCTTCAAATCCTTAATGGTAGTTGGAAGGAAATAAATCCAGTTAATGCAATAAAAGGATTTATTGTCATCTAAATTTATGCCAACAGTTTAATCATAACACCTTTCCCTCTGACAGACTTCCTCGGGAACAATTTGCCCCACAATTTGTCAGCAAGAAAATGGCCTTGTATAAATGCTGGGAGAAAATAAATGCTAATACGTGGCACAGTCTTTCATTCTTCTAATTGCCCAGGGAGTTTAAGGGAGACAGACTTATTTACTCACTGTAGGAAGTGTGCTGTAATAAATTATCACTATTACGAGCCTAAATAAGTCCCTGACAGTGACAGAACCAAGGGTGGAAGGGAAGTGAGGGGAGGTGTCAGCATCCAGAAAGCATCCGTGCTGGGAAGAGGGGGTGTGAGGGCACAAACATCCATTGCACATCCACACTGGCAGCTTCAGCACCAAGGGATTAATAATCAGGATCCATACAGGAGCCCTGGAAGACATTCCTTGCATTTTAAAGGGATTCTCACAGGCTGTAACCCGAGCATCCTCTTTCCTCCTTGCTCACTTGCTGAAGGATTCCTGTCCCTCTCCGACCGCCAGAGCCACGGGCTGTGCAGCAGCATCCTGGCAGCTCCTAACCCCCGGCATTCCCTTTGGCCCAGCCTGGAGCTCTCAGGGACAAGAAGAATGCCACCCTCTGCTCGGGGTCACCTGCACCAGCACCCCATTTGCAGCATCTTCCTCCTTCCCACTGGGGAGGCAGGAGCCAAGGGCAATGCACTGACCACAGGGGATCTCCTTGGGCCGGAACCCCAGGGCTGAGCCTGGCTCATAGCAGGGAGTAGCAGCCCCTCCACATGAATCCAGGCACGTATGAACTTCTCAGCTCTAGCAGTGAGTGGCTTGAGAAGTTTATCTGCCCACAGCCACTGCAGCCATTTGTGAGCTCTTTCAGATGACACCCACGCCCCATAAATAACTGCAGGTGCCTGGGCGAGCCAGCAGGGATGTGAGGGAAGCAGCAGAAACAAGCAAAGACAAACTCAATGTTCCCATCCCAGACACCTCCTCCTGGGGTCCCTAATGAATGCCAAGGACCCCAGGCCTGTCCTTGAAATGAGATTTGCCTATTGCCATAACAACGGGCTGGTGTTGCCACAACACAGACAAGCTTTAGGTATTCCCCTCTCTTATTATTATTACTTTATTTTCTCTCCTTTTCTTTTTCTTTTTTTTTTCCTCTTCTTTTCCTTGTGTCCCTCTCTACAAAGACTCCCTCATTTCTCTGAAACAAATTGCCCGCAGCTTGCTTTCCCATACATCACAGAGTGGGGACCAGGCCTTATCAACGCTGCTCTGCTTTTCCCATCTATTACCCGGTTTGTTTGCACTTTTATCCCATCGTCCTTGCACAAGGGAGAAAACATCCATCATCCATACATCTGCCAGCTGTCACGGGGCTGTCAGCACGGTGACAGCCAACATGACAAAACTGTTGTAACGCTGCACCAGCGCTGGGGCTGAGTTGAGATTAAACAGGCAGAAAAAAAAAAAAAGGAAAAAAATTTAAAAAGTAGATTTAGCTACAGAGAGTAAAAGCAAAAAATTAGGAACTGCACTTTGTGCAAAGAGAAGAGGGGACTGAGGAGAAAGGGGCAGAGAGGGAGGTGAGTGAGTAGCAGAGTGAGGTTTGTTTTAAAAGAGATTTCAGAGAGCTGGTACAACACAGAGCAGCTGCGATGCATGCTTGTTACCTGGCTCAGATGAACATTCCTGAAACATAAATGGGGTGCACAGCACTTCACCCTGCGTGGCCAGGAGCCACAAATCTCCTGCAGGAACATGACACGACTCAGGGCGTCAGTGCTGGACCCCAGGTGACACAGGAGGGACACAGAAACCCCCACACAGCAACCACAGCAAACTACAGGGTTGGGAACCTTCGCTGCTGCTTCCATTTCTCTTTCAAGCACTTTGAACGGAGCTGCAGGTCCTTCTTTCATGGCCACTTCTTTCCTGCAAAATCCTTTCTCACAATTCACTTGTAGCTGTGCAGAGCCCTTCCCAAAGCTCTGAGCCAGACAGTGGGAAGGCTGTGACCTGAACCCTAAGGAGAACATTTTTCATCGAAACGTTCAATGCCTTTAGCCTGACTACAGCCCCAGTGACATGAAAATGCTTTAGAAAGCTGGAGTTAGCTCCTTCCCATCAGAGGACAAGTTACACCAATATAAAACCTTTGGCTAACAGAGCCATACCCTAAATGTCATAACTCCTGTCCAGCCATGCCCTGTTTTGAGCTCCTGGAGGGATCCAGACCTGCTGAGCACCTCTCCTTATTCATTCCCCTCTTGATGGTACCTCGGTCTCCTCACCACCACTCAAAATAGGAAGTGCTTCACCTCTGTCACCCCTTTGGCCACAATAAGAATAGAAACCAGCTATAAACCCTCAGGATGCTCGTGTGCTAAAGTGAAGAGAAAAATCACCATCCATGTGGCCAGGAGCTGATCCTCAGGTTGTTAAAGACACCTTCCCCTGAAACACTCTAATGGCAACAGGGCAGAGACACAGAGAGAATGCACAGCACTACTGACACCAGGAGGGCAGACAGCCAAAGCCAGTTTGAGTCCAAACCTGTAGATATTTATTTTCTGGTGATACAAAAATAGAGCTGGAAAACTTGCCCATGTTTATTTTTTTACTGGTTTATTCACAATATACAGTCTGAAGTCTAAAGTATGGGAATATTAATTTAACAAATAGAGATTTTTAGCTCGCACTTACTTTTCAGAGAGTTTTGTTTTGCAACCAAAACACCATTCATTCAAGGATGTCTCTTTGCTGGCTTCATTTTTTCGGAACTTCTGAGTGAAAAGTATTGAAGGGAGCTTTGACCCACTCTTGATGCCAATGCACAAGAGCTGCTGTTCCAGACTCCCAAATCCACAGCATGTGAAGTCAAGCCCACTCTGGGAACAGCGCCACATTCCCTCAGGAAGAGTTTTTGTCCAAAATCAGTGATCAGCCTGGGAAAGGGATGGCCAGACAAGACAAGGGTAGGAATCTTTAAGCTCATGGGCATCACCAGGCAGGTAAAGGTGTGGTGACAGCACAGCTCCTTGCAAAGCACAAAGTGGGGCAGCAGGTGAAGAGAGACAGGAAAGGAGTTTAAAAGTAGGAAAACGGAGGCATTTTTTTTCCATCACACCCCACGTTACAGAGAGGAAGTCATGAACGCACATATGTTCAACTCAATAAATTCACAGAGGGAAAAATCCATCAAGGGCCATTAACAAATGTGTTCCCTTCGGCTCATAAGTTCCCCTATAACAGATTGCTGGAAGGATATATTGAGGGAATATGTGCATACACAGTTATATCGTTTCACTTCCAGCCACAGTGGACCACAGGGCTGAGACAGAACAGCCACTTCTATATCATTTTTCAAATATTCCTACTATAGTTTAAAAGAAAATTTTTTAGGAGCAAAAATGATTCAATTTGATCTAAAAACAATCTTTCTTCCAATTTACAAATCAACCATATAATCCCAAAATGTTCAGAGCCCTTAAAAATATTAACAGGTGAATAAAAAAGGGAAAAGCAAAAAGGAGTAGATAGCCCAAGATGGCAAAGTCCAAGTCAGAATTGAGGTGAGAGATTGTTCATCTACCCTGTCAGATTTACAGTTAAGAAAGCTCTTGTTCAGTGTTTCCATCTAACCAAGACCATCTCATCTTCTTTTTCTGCCTTATATTCAGGGATATGCAAAGTGGATCAAAGTGGACCAAGAAAATCCACTGAGAACAAAAATCTTATTTAAAAAAAAAAATTGTTTTTCTCATACCACAACTCAGTGTTGATTTAAGCCATCTGAAATTTTGTGCCACCGGCAAAACCTTCTCGAAAAGCCAGATGGTTTAGCCATGGAAACATTTACAAAGTTATGGATAAAAAGAGGAGAACCTGGACAATCCCTTTCCCCGTGCCCTGGTGGCACCACTTCCTCAGCACCGGGACAAATTCAGCCAAGCACTGCCAATATTCAGCTTAGAATTCAGGGTTTCTTGCAGGTTCCCTCTGGGTTTGGGTCTACAATTAACCACAGTTTAGCCAAGGTTGTGCCTGACACTGCAACTCTGCAGGAAATAAGGATTGTTATGGTTAAGAAAGCATGGAAAAACTTGTGTGTTCCTTTCCCCAACTACTTTAGCGTTTCTGCTAAATAAAAATCCATTTTTATCCTTAAGGGAGCTGAGCGGAGAGATGTTGTTTTACGTCCTGCTTTTTGCCAGTGATGATGTATGTCCCTTTTACAAACTTATCTCTGGGTTTTTGCTCAGTTTATAAGCTAGGAGCAATCTTTCTTTCCTAAAGCTTCCTTCTCTCACAGTCTGGAGGAACCTTGAGATTTCCTGCTGGTGATTTAAAGGGCTATAATACTCGCAGGCTAGATTTGTTTTAGTGTCCATAAAACTCAAAAATTTCATAAAACAATTGGTGAAAATAAAATTACCAAAAAATGATGTACTGCCAGCAGACTGTATAATAGTTACGGGGGAAATGGAGAATATGATTCACTGGGGTATAAAAATGACAATGTATTTATTGCAGCGCAGTGACAAGAAACTAATTTGTCCCTTTTACTTTTCAGACAGGACTTGAATTCC
Organism: Eulacestoma nigropectus; assembly: GCA_013397775.1. NCBI lineage: Eukaryota > Metazoa > Chordata > Aves > Passeriformes > Eulacestoma > Eulacestoma nigropectus. Next base: position 4,396,315 of record VZTE01004705.1, read on the forward strand.
GATTTTTCTCCTTTCCCTCTGCTGAGGCAACGTGCACATTGGCTGGAGGGACAGTGACAGCTGTGGCCACAATGCCAGTGACGGTGTCATTGCAAGAAGAAATGGTGAGAGGAGTTGCTCTTTAGAGCCAAATACTCACGGAAACTGCAGAAATGTTAACTACAAAAAGACACCTTTGGATAAAATAAGTGTTCAAATAGCAACCCAGAAATTGTTCTGTTTCTGTGGCTGAAATAGAGTTAATTCTCCCAAATCCATTTTCTCCTCTTCTTTAAGTCAAACCACTCCCATGGCCCAGATGTTTTCCTCCTTAGGCTTCTCCAGAAGCTCACAGGAAAAACAAGCAGACTTCAAAAAACCAGAGGTCCACAGTGAAGACACAAGCAGCAAGTGAGGGATTCGGCTTGAGGAACCACACCTTTTTTCTCACTTCAAATTGTGCAATATTCATCTTCTTCCCACCCTGCAACCTTTGGACAGTTTCCTCCTTTTTGCTCTGGCTGCATGCTCAGGATGGGGAGCTGGAAAACCTCGTTAAAACACAGATCCAGAATTAGATCTGGAAATGAGGAAAGTGGGGTTTATTCCCTGAAAAAATGAAATGATGCAACTTGAAGTATAAAGCAATGAAAAAATGCATTTGGTATTTCCAAATGAAAAACTCCTGGGGGAATGGGTACACAATAAAATTCAAACACTGCTACAGAAAATTCAGCACCAGAAAGTGGAGACCCTTGGCACAATCAAGTAAAATATGCTGGGCATGTCATCTTCAACTTCCTTTTTTGGGGTATTTTGGGGTGTCTCTCTTGTTTCAGCTGTTCTACTTAGCATAAGCAAACGTCAAAAAAAAATGGTCCTGGAGAACAGAGAAGTTCCCTCAAACCTTGGGCTGCAGGGAGAGGCTCTGCCCATGCCACAGCAAGGGTTATTTATGTCTAAATATCCCTTTCCTATTGATCACAGAGGTGAGCACAACAGCTCTGCTCTATGTGCCATTGACACTTCAACTCTATATCATAAAGTTCTTCTGCTGGCAGTTCCTGCTCTGGAAAGCCCAAAAGAGAACAGGATTGATTCCAGGACTGTATAAACCAGGTTTTATGAGGCAAGCAAAGCAGCTGAACACATTGCCCAGGTCATTGTCCTAAAACGCACCATAAAAGTGCTCTAAATTCTCTCTGGTTTGGGGATGGAGTGGAAAGCTCACTTTTCCCCCCAGCTTGCACAGGTCCCTGAAGTTAATAAGTTTCTTTGGATTATAAAACCCTAGAATTGGATTTCAGCACAATTTCAATTTGTTGTTTCATTCTGTGCTATTAAATATATTTATTTTTATGAGCCCCCTTACTCTCCTCAGTCCCCAAAAATAAAGGGCACATCCTGCCATTTCCTCCTGGCCCATAACACTGTAAGTTCTCATGGGTCCCTCCAAGTCCTGCCAAGAGCTCCTGAGAGAGGCTCTGGACCAGCTGAACGTGGGCTGAGTACAGGCTGATGGTCTGGGGATAACTCCAAGCGTGGGATCATAACCTCAGGAAATCCAGTCACTGTCTTACAGCAGCCCTGCCTCTGGAAAAGGCCCCGCGCACCAGCCTGAACACACGTTATCCCTAAGTGTAAGTGTTGCATGATTCTTAGCATTTTTCCAATTTCCATTTAAATCAGTGAGGACAAGAAGGAGGGAATCTCCTGGCATCGCACCAAGCACAGCCAGAGCACTGCACCCACCTCCCTGTCTCCTAAACTCTGTGATTTGGGCTCATGTTGGTCATTTCAGCGTTGCCATGGACAGCAGAGCATCACAGCCAACTCCACTGGGTTCAGAGTGGCAGGAAGAGACGGATCACGCCCAGCAGCTTGAGAAAATACGTTCTGCTGTGCACAGTTCAAGATTATTTAGACAGAGAACCTGGTGTTTGACATTTCAAACCAGCTCGGAATCATGGAATCACAAAATCATCAAGACTGAAAAGGACTTGCTGAGAGCCTCAAGCCCAACCATTAACCCAACCCTGCCACGTCCACCACTAAACCACATTGAGAAGCACCACACTTGCTTCTGCCAGAGCTTCTCCCTCAGTCAGTTAAGGACTGCACATGTTTCCTCCTCTCTATTTCTTCTTAAAAAAGAGGTGCCAGATTTTCCTCTTAGCAAATTGCTTAGCAGACATGTTTATTCTGTCATTGTCCTTGAGATTTTATTCATTTATCTGGTAATTTTGTTTCTATTTTCCACCATAGTCCTATGAGATGAAAACTTAATTGAGGTTCCTTGCTCAGCTGTAACCTGATCAGAGAGCAGATCACACTTGACATGGGCTGCTTTTGCCAAAAGTAACTTATAAACAGGGGAGAGACCAACAGCATTAGTTTGTGTATAAACTGCCATCCACACTGCTAATTACACTTGGTCTAAAATTTAGGGAGGAAAAGACTCAGTTTTTATAATTAATTAATTCAGCTGCAATACACAGAAGGCAAGAATCAAACAGTTGATTATTGCCCAGAGATGAGCCCAGGTGAAGCTGATACCCTCCCAGGTACTCTGCAAACTCTGCACAGCAATTGCTAAAAGCATCTACTTTGCCTGCAGTAAACCAAGCTTCTGGTACTCCCAAACTTTCCATCCCAACATGGCAAAATCCTTATCCACCTAGCAGGCATAGGGGAGTTATTTTGTGACTATTTCTAAGGAAAGGAGAGATTTAGTCATCCTTTGCTTTTTTCCATGATGTTTAGATGGTTTTGATTTTGGATTGAGGATTTTGGCTTTAAACAGTTGCTAAATTACAGATGAACCCCAGTAAAGCTCTTTGTACAAGAGCATGAAGCATTCAAACGATTAACATTTTCCTGAGACAAAGCAGTTTGACTCCTGAGCATTTTGGAGGTAAATTCACTATTTCTCACGGCTGAAGACAAATCAGACTGTGCTAACATGTCTCTTGCTCTCCAGAACAATAAAAATTAAGTCCCAGAACAATAAAAACTAAAATGTAAAGACACTTTCACAGGAGAGCTGGCTTTAAACCCAGAGCCAGCACTGACCTGTGAGGAGCCTTGGCAGGGCAGCAGCGTTGGTTGCCCCGCTCTTCTCGGCCCACACCCGATTCTCTCCCTTCTCTCACTAGAGAAAGTTTCAAAACTACGTTTGTTCTTTTGTGTGCTCTGCTGGCCAAGGAGAACACTGGTGCAGAGCCAGGCATTATCAGATCAGCACAGATTGTAGATGTACATAATTTCTGTATCTGATGGGGGAGTTTGTAATAAATATTAAGCAAGAAAAAGGGTTTTATTACCAAAAATCACAAGTAGCCCCTGCCTCAGTGATGTCCAGAGCATCTCACAGTCTGCAACTGTTTTTCTGGAAGTTTTTAGCATTCTCCTGCATGGATTTCTCAAGTGTTTGGGCTAACAGACATATTCCCACAGCATGCAGGCAGGTAACTCACTGCAAAGCAAACCATTGCAGCTAGACAGGAGAGGGAGGAAAAGCTGAGTGTCACCATCCCAGGCAGTCACTGAGCCCTGTCTGACACGAGCAGCTCACTGAACACATCTGACTCGACTGCTGCAGCTGATGTGGCCAGACAAACCAGTTCAGGCAGGGAACATCCCCATTCCCCACCTCTCCCCATCTCCAACACTCTCTGCGCTGGCTCAAAGGGCTGACGCAGAAATAACAAGCAGCGTGTGGAAGGTCTGTGGTGGGTGCTCTGCACAGAGGAGTGCAATGATGAAATTCCCCCAGTGCTCCAACCCTTGGCTGCCCTTTCCTCCTCCCTCCTCTGCCCTCCAAGGAGTTTCTTTTCAAATGTTATTGTATTTGCACCATTAATGTCGCCATCTGAGCTCCTCAACCTGCACACAGCAGCCCGTAGATGGCGGATTTATTATCCAAATGCCAAGAGTCTTGTTATCACTAATGAACTTTGGGAAGCAGGAGGACTCGTACACGATGGCCTGGGTTTATTTACCCAGCTGGCATTTTTAACTACTGAAAAATGTTACCCCTTTAAATCATGTAGCCCCAGATAGACGTGTCTGCTTAAAGCCTGGTAACTCTGCCAACAGAACACGTGGTGACCCTTCCCCAGCATGACTTTCAGATATTAAACAGGATCCATTTTCTTAGACTTTGTCTGAAATCACTTTCATGGCCAGAAATCTGAATTACCACAGTCCAAAGACAGGAAATCTGTGAATTTACGCTGGAGATGAATTTTTAAAAAAAACAGGAATACATGCATGTGGACACTGAGATAAGCAAGCCATCCACCTCACTTTATTACAAAAATAAACTGCATATTTTGATCAGCTAATAATTTATCACATTCAAACTACTTGATTAATTTAGCCTCTTTCCAGCAGCAAGTGTTGCTACTCTACAGATCCCAACTCCACAATACATGAGGCAGCTTTGTGATTGAACAGGTAAGTGACACAGTGGACGTGTCACGTAACAAACGTTGGCTGTGCTCAAAAACTGTGAACTTAATACTTTGATTCACACATGCAAACTATTAGTTTGGGATATGGAATACTGCTGCACACAACTTTAAACTTTATAGAAGAAAAAACTTTCATACCAGCAGGGTTTTATAGTCCCAATTTTCATGGGAAGTACTTGACAGAGAGGCGTGAACACAGCTGAAACAAATTCACTTAAGAAGTTACACACTTCCCTCAGATTGCACATGTGTTTAAGGGTTCTGCTGGGCTATGGACCAAAAATCCAGTCACAGAAATCCTTCTTATTCACTCTGAAATTTTGTTTTAGTACTTCTGGCCCATCCACACACAGGCTGAAGTTTCTGAGAGAGGTCTGCAAAAGCAGAGTTAATGCTCACCACAAAATTCTCCCATTTACATGGTGGGGCAAGGCCAGCTACTATAGAATGGTGGGAAATGTCCCATTCCAGCAATACCCCCCAAATCCAGCCTGTTTCTCTTTAGAAACCAAACACTTTAGAGATCAAAAACTGTTCAGGAAAGATGATGGGTACCACAGCTTTGTCACCAAGCAAAAGAGGACAACAGCACTTCCATGAACAGAAACAGTTCACAGAGAAATTTCTGTGAACAATTAACTGCACCAATTCTGTTTTCTTCACAAGTATTTACACTCCAGCAGCCTACTCTGACACACAGCAAATCTTCAGCTACCTCTGATTGTCTGCACAAAGCGTAACATGGTTGACAAAAAAAAAAAAAAAAAACAAAGACAGAAAAAATAATTTATACCATTCTCATGCCTGAAAGAAAACAAACAAACCAACCCCAAAACCAGCATCGGTACAGTTAAGACTTTTTGGATAATAACAGTCAGATCTTTTTCGACCACAGTCATCATCCAACAACCACCACCATATCCAAACCACTCGAGGTCACATCACCTCTTGCTCATCCCTTTAGAGCCCAAGGTGCATTTCCTCAATTCCAGTAGGAGAAGTTCCTACAGCCACTTCCAAATGGACATGCATTCACCATGAAAATTCACTTCCAAGTCCAGCATTCAACTGCTTTGGCTTGCATTGGATGTGGAGCAAGTGAAGCAGCACAGGAGAAAAGCAGTTTCAAATACTTTTGTTGTAGTTGATGGTAGCTGCTTGCCAGTTCTTTACATTACACACAACTTTCCAAATGAAAAAAAAAAATGAGAAGTGAATACCTCCATACATATTATTATATATAGACATGTATTGTGAGTATATTGTCCATCCGCCAAAAAAAAAAAAAAAGAACATAAGTAGCTCAAAAATTAATTGGGGTTGTGCTTTTTTTAACTTGAGTTTTTATTTGTCTTCTAGTTCCTGAGTCTTTACAGTGGAGCCAAATCACATTTTAAAGCCATTCTTACAAACCACAATCACTAGAAATGCTTAAAACAAAAGCCAAGATTCTCTTACAGTCCCTTGCCTTCAGGAGCTGGGATAATAAACACAAGCCCAAACATCCCAAGACTCAGTAAAAGCACAGGAACAAGCAACACTGTCTCTATTTCAAAGTGTTAAAAGGTATTAAAAGCCCAGGTCACTAGAGGGTATAAACCAAGCACTACAAGATCTGTGACTGGAGATCCCATTACCCAAATGGGTTTGTGTAGCTCTAATTTTATAGCTAGAGCTAGAAAAATAAATATGTCCTGCAGAGTGTTTTTGATAATTCATCTGGGGTAAGGGACCCTCATGGATGGGCAGAGGCAGATGTGCCAGCTGGGTGTGAGCCCCAGAGACTCAGCTTGGCTTTGGGGGTGCAAGACCCAGGCTGGTCCCTTGTTGGACTTCATTTGGCCAACTTCAAGGAATCCTGTTTGGTTTTCTCCCAACTGCTCAACTTCTCTTGGAAAACAAAAAAAAAAAAAAGAAAAAGAGACAGAGGGGAAAAAAGTGGGGGAGGATTTAGAACAAGATGGGTGTCTGGGAAGAGTTTAAAAGCCTCAGCTAAATGCAGTGGGAGTTGGCACACTCAGGTTTCATTGTCAATTTTACCTTCCCAAAAGCTTTACAGCTGCAGATGACCCAGCCAGCTGCCCTGTGCCTCTTGCCATGGGCATGCTGGAGGTGAGCTGCCCACTCTGCTCCCACATCTCCTGCCTCTCCACAGATGATTATTGACCAGCTCAGGGCTGAGATTTAATCCTTGTATCAGTTCACTGTAAGAGAAGCGCAGGGGGCAGCAGAGATGAGGATTTCCCCATCTGGGATGTGCATTAGGACTAAACTCTGCACCCTGTTGTGATGGACACCAGACCCTGAGCATCACTTCCCACCAGAACCAAGGATGGGCCAGGAGTCAGCCTGGGGAAGGGACTGTCCCCACTCCTCTCCTGTCGTGTCAATAACTGCCTGACCTCTGTGTCCACCTGGCAGAGGTAGAATCATTGTGGAGCAGCTGCCTCAGGCACGACTGAGATGGACTGAGGATTCAAACCAGCTGCTTATGGAAGTTTGGGAAAACAGCTAATCCTTTCCTAACGCTGTTCTGCTGGCTGTCCTGAGAACTGGAGCAGAGTGAAGTCATAGCCCGGTGAAGTCCCAATTGGTTTTTCCCTGACACTGATGGTGTGCTCAGCAGCATTAATCACCTCCTGATCAATGACTGACTTCAAAGCAGGACACCCCCTTCACTAGAGGATCCCTGAGACCTCTGCCACCATTAATGCCTTTCACAGGATTCTCCACTCCACATTAAAAGGAGCAAACACAAGTTAGGAGGAGGCCAATGCTGCAGCCCCATTCAAGGGAAAGAGCTGGGAAGGAAAGACAAGAACCCTGGCTCCCAGCTCTGTGCTGCAGGTCAGAGTTTCTGAGGCTCAGCTCGTGGCACTGGGAATAAACATCCAACCACCCAGCTTGGGTTACCCCCTGAGTATCCTCAAAGTGCTAAAAATAAACCTGAAAAATAAAAGCTCTTGCCCATCTCACCGAAACACAACAGGCATCAAATTGCATTAGCACGTTTATATTGAGGGAAATTGCATCCTGCAAACTTAAATTATCTCTCTCCTCCCTCTCCCCTCCCACCTGCCACAGCCCATTTCCTATTATATTTTTCTAACAAACCAATAGATGCTTGAAATCATGGAAAGCCATAAAGAATTGGAATCAAATTAAGTCTACATTCTAACTGCATTAGGTGCTGTCAAGCATAGTTTACTCACTCTTCACAGTTCTATCTAGAGGCTAAACAATTTTGTACCCTTTCTCTACTAATCAAAACTGATTACTCTGATAATGGACCCCTGACGCTGAACACTTTATGAAGGTAAATTATGCCATATCGAACAGGAAGGGGAATGGAAAAATCACCCAGAGATAAATAGGCCTAAAGATGCATATATTGATCTCACACTCATTCCTTCTCTCTCTCTCTGTGTCTCTGTGGCTAAAGGTTCAATCAATACCTCCAGTGCTGTAATGCCATCTTTTATAATCCCGTCATAATTGGCCGTTACCATCCTGTGCCCTCACATTGGCTCGAGCTGGGGCCTTTTGGAGCTGAGATCTTTTGTTTCTTCCCTTCCCGGATCATGGAACTGAAGGGGCAGGTCAAACCTGGCCCCAGAGGTCTCTGAACCAGGACCTGCCTGCACACCGGGGCAAGGGAAGGGCAGGGATGCTCAGCCACGAGCTGGAAGGGCTGGGAAATTCAGCCAACAACCTTCCAATTCATTCACCAAGGAATGCTCAAGTACAAGCAAACCTTATGCTTGGGCGTGTTGATTTTTGATTGTGAGAGACAATAAACCTTCACTCTTCTGGAGCTCCAAAACTCTTCCTGTCCCCAGAGGAAAGGATGGCTTTGGTTTACAAGGTTTAGCAGTTAGCAGAACAAGCTGCTCAAGGGAAAGAAATGCTCATTTGGTGCCTACCCACCATGAATTTCAATAATTCTGGACTATTCTGTCAAAGGACAAAGAACAGAACTGCTTCCAACCCCGCCCAAGCAAACTCCCAGCACAGCACCTCAGTGGGCTCCCCTGGGGTAGATGAGATGCGGGTGTTACGGGGAACACAGCGCACACCTCTAGAGGGGAGGGGAGGCAGGGAAAGGTCTGTGAGGGGGTTTGTTTTCACTGTGGAAAACCTGTATTTGGTCACACTGGGCTGCACTGGTTTCCAAACACCCTCCAAAGCTTCTGCCTGAGACACCACCACAACAAAGTTGTGTTACCCTGGGGTAGGAACCCCTCTATCTTTGATCCAGGCCCAGCATCTTCCTTCTCATCCAACAGTTTATTCACTGTAAGAAGACGCTGTGTTTTCACAGAAACCAGGAGCATCCCAAAGGGTGACATGTCAGATGTTGGATTCACTGCTGCCTCTCTGGGGCAGAGTCAGAAGTGCTGGATTGTCTTGCAAAGGCCTCACCTCGCTGAACAGAGCTCTGATCAACAGTGGAAGCCTCTGCTGCCAGAACAGCCCGAGATTCTCCGTAGCCACAGAGGGCAATATAAGCATGAAATTCTCTATAATCACAGGTTAGGGCATGATATGAGCTTGTGCACATGTTAAGAAACCTCTTATTGGGAATCAGGTGGCAAAAAAACAGGTAGAAAAATAAGAACAAAACAGAAAAACTGCATAAAAGCACGTGCTCCACAGAACGAAAATGAGCCTTGATAAAGTTCCTGAATTACCTATAAATATTCCATAGAATTCCTTCACTGCACCTATAAATATTCCACATGTAACTCACATGTGAGACAAGAGAGATTATAAATTGTTGAGCTTTCTTGGTCCAAGATGTTTAAGCATCTCCCAAGAGGAAAATTTGTTGCATCACATACAAATTCTGCTACAGAAGGTACAAACTGCTCTTCACTACCTGGATGTGGCCAAAGAATTCCACCCCTCCTTACTGATTCAGGGATTTAGACTGTTGCAAGTGTTTAAAGACATCACAATGAACTCGATGAAACACAAATAGAAAAGGCTCAATTAACAAAAGCTTGGTTGAACTGATACTGGGCTAAATCTTCTCTTTTGACCCATCCAGATTTCTCATTTACGTGTCTCTCAATGAAATAGGAATTTATACCCCACTCTCCACCCTTATAAATCTCCAGGAGGCCAAAATACTTTGCACTTCACTAGAACAGGATCACTGACTCCAAATTACACCCTAGGAAAGCACAGGGAAGATCCCTCCGGGAGGTCAGCAGGACTATTCTGGGAACTTCTTGATCAAGAGAAAAAAAAAAAGGCAAACAATGCTCTCAGAAGGCAGGTAAATGCACACACACACATCCCCCCAATAAAAAAGATGCATCAGGGTTCAATTTCCCACCCATAATTACACCCAGCCTAGACAAGGCCGTGGAATATCCTAATAAAACCATCGTGCTTCACCAACTGAAGGGTTTTATAGATCTACATCTGCTGTTTGGATAAAGATTTCTGCCCTGAAATATCCAGAATTATCTTTGGCTCCAAGAAAAGAAAGCTACTGTTTCAAACACTGATCTGTTACACTAACTCTTGGAACAATTGGGAGATTTTGCTTATCAAGGATGAGCACAACAGCTTGGATCACAATCTCAGGAGTCTTATAACATCTCTTCAAGTCTCCTGGGGAAATGGCTTTCAGAACAACTTGGGGCTTGTTGGGGAATATTTAGAAATTAAAACATGAATAACTGGTACTTACAGGTTAAAACAACCTTTAATCCCACCAGTCTCCACACAAGCCACCCACTCAGGCAAACAGCACACACCAGCAGCTGGGGCTGCCCCTGGATGCTCAGCCACACCAATGTCCCCCTGTCCAGGATGAGATCCCCATCCCACAAATCACTGCTCTCTTCCCCCTGCACCACCCCTTCCCTCTAACCCACCTCCATCACTCATCCACTGGAAGAAAATGCAAAGAGTGATAATAATTAGACAAGTACAAATAGTGGGGTGGTGCTGGGATGGTGCCTTCCCCTAAACACCCGGCTGTTCCCATGCCAGTGGGCCTGACTGTGCTCACAGAGACTCCAGGGCTGGCACATCATCCATTATCCCCCTTCTGGGGTGGCACTGCCCTGATCCTCCTGTCCCCTCAGTTTCCCTTGGGACTGGTGCTCCTAAGGAAGGAGCTCCGGGAAAGGCTCCGTGTGAGCAGCACATCAGGAGGTGGCTCAGCTTTGGGAGGGGGTACAGGCATGGAGAAGGCAGTCATGGGATGGACCCCAGGTCCAGAAGGGTGGGTGGGACAGCCACACTCTCACCTGCACTTCTCAGCACCTGCAGCCAAGCTAAGCGGGGTGTCTAAGCTGCATGAAAAAGTGGGTGCTTGGAAGAAAATGTTCTTTGTTTTAAGAGTAGATGTAAGAAAGCCCCTTTGGGATCCTGCTAGCAAGGTTAACAACTCAACTTCAAATATTTTGGGAAAAAAGCCTAATGCAGGGGAGTGATGGTCTTTGGAGGGCAGCAGCACCTTCCTGCGCCTGGGCTGCTCCAAGATCATCTCCTTCATAGTTTTCCCTGTCTGTCCAAGCATCTCACACCTGATTTCCTAGGAAATAAAATTATGAAATGCAACAGGCTCAATGAGCATAAAACCCAACAGGGTGTGCAGGAAATACCTGTGCACCCTGCAGTCACATGCCCAAGATGACTGAGACTTGAAAAATCTTGATCATTGCTGTGAACTTAGGTAACAAAATCTGGTTGGAAGAAAACATCTGAAAATATCAGAAGAAGCACAGTTGTACCTTTCTGAAGGGACAGAGATGGAAAGGGTTGCAGTGGGGTTTTCCTCTCATTCCCACTACATGTTCAAACCTTGAAGGATGGAAAACCCAACAGCAAAAGAAGAATCCCAAAACACTGGAGTGCAGGTTACCAGTTTTTTTATCACGTGAAGGGATAGGGAAATGGGGAGAGGAAGAAGTCAATCATCTTCTAAACCTTTGCAAAAGTATTTAATGAAGAAACAGTTGCTCCATTTTATACTCTGCAAAGGTAATCAATTTTTCTCCCCAAAGTTCTTAGTTAAGGTTTTATTATGACGCTTAGCAATCACATATTGGTTTAATTAAATTAATCTCTCTTTGCTGGCTGATCTGACCTTGCTGTATATAAAACAGTCAGTGTCCCAGTTAAATTTTGCAAACATTTCCAATGGTAACCCTAACCATTTAAAAAAAAAAAAAAAAAA
>VZTE01004705.1:4407996-4448286 GCA_013397775.1 Eulacestoma nigropectus
AAAAAAAAAAAAACACCAAAACAAAACAAAACTAAACCGGTCTTCTGGGTTTAGGGTCTTCAGACAGGAATTTAAGGTGCAGTTGTTTCTACTATCACAGAAACCTGATGAATCCAACAATTCCTTCAGCCTCTCTCCCCTACAGCTGAGCTACATAAATCCCTTCTCCTCTGTCAGCTTCCTTTGTGGACTCTTCTCTTCCCCCAAAAATTCCTCCTTTGAGGGGACCTGCCAGTGCCTGTGCTAAAGTTATTCCCAGCACACATGATTTAGGACACTACATCATCACCACAACAGGGATCTCACGTCTACCTTCAGTTAGCAAGTCAGTATTTATTTCATCTTCCTTTCCTGCTTCGCTCCACAAGGGAGAGGGGCAAAAGCCAGAGGAAAGACAGGAGCCAGGGGAAGTTATCTTTCAAAAAAAAAAAAACCTAACAAAAGGGTGGGGTTTTTCCTTTTCTTTCCCAAGTAGCTCTGTTTTCCCAGTATTCAACCACAATAAAGGCAGGTAAAAGTGCACGAAGACAACAGTTCATGTGAACAGATAACGGTGCAAGCTCTGAGATAATTAAAATAACTTTACAAAGCAGCCTAAGCAGACCCTCTCTGCTGTTTCTGACTTGTTCCGGGACACTCCTCTCCCAGACACACCAAGAACCAGAATAAAAGGGCATTTCAGCAATGAAGAGGTCAGGCAGAACATTCAGTTCCTAACTCACCTATTTCTAAAGTGTGTGAAACAACAAAGATTTCATTAGAAGATACAAGTAGTAAACAAAAGGAGCTATTTTAATTTACTGGTTTTTCACTGTGCAGATGCACATATCCAAGAATTATTCACTCAAAGTGTACATACCTGCAAGAGACTAGCTAGACCTGTGTGAAACCTTTAAATCAGATATTTCCCAGCAGAGAGCAATCACTCAGGAACTTCATCCATTAAAAACGGGAGGTGAAAAGACTCTCCTAATTCATTTAATTCTAAGAAGAGAGGAGAGGAGAGGAGATTTCTTCTTATTTAACACACATCAAGACCCAAAAATAAAGTTATTCCATTTCCCCCCATAGCCAAGCACACAGCCTCATTCATCTTTATTGGTACCTCACCCAAATAACACTTTAAAACACATTAACTTTCTTTAAAACTACTTACCTCTCTCTTTTCACACTGTCTTCTCACCATAAAAAGTGTCTGGGAATTGGAACATTTGGACAGTTCCCAACACACAGCAGTGCTCAAACACTCTCTCATCCAGCTCTGGGGCAAGTTTTGGTTCATGAGGTGGTCAAGGATAGCTGCAGGTTGTGCCCACACCAGCACAACAAACTGAGCTGAACCTATGTCTAAAAGGAAATGAGAGCATCAAATCCTCCAGGCACAATTTCAGGCGTTTCAAGGGGGAGGAGGCAGGGAATAAACTTCTGTTAATTTAATTATTGGTCTTATTTGAAATGCCTGTGTCCTGGGAGAGGCCTGTCCTTACCTGCCTCCCTCAGCCTCGGGCAATTAGAGGCAATCAAGGAACACAAATCCCCTGATCTTCCCCGTGTGAAGCGATTCAAGGCTTGTGCTTTGAGGGGGTGTTGAGGCAGACGAGCACAGGTGTCACCAAAGGTGCTCAGGTGACCAGACTGACCCATGTAAGCCTTGGGCCACGACTCAAAGCTCAGGTGGCTCCTGCAGGTGCCCTGGCAGAGCTGCTGTCCCTTCCCAGCATCACGGGCTCCTCTTTCCTCTCCACACAAAATCCCCTCAGTTTTCAAATAACACAGCAAACCTCACGCCTCTCCTCTGTGCCTCCCAACAAAGCTGCTTTGTCTCCCTTGCACTTAACAAGACAGAGAAGATGGTTAACAAGAACTTTTGCAGATATGTTTTATTTTTATTTTTAAGACCTTCGGAAGCCAACTCATCTGCTCTCATGGGCTTCTTGCTGATATGTCTCACTTTATTAGTGACTTTGGCCTTGAGTGTCTCAGCTGTTTGATCAATACTGCAGGGGGTCAGTGATATTTTCTCACTTTTAGTGTCTCGCTGCCTTTAACTTTGTCACCTGATGAACAGCACTACCCCTGGAACGCTTATCTCGTATCGATTTTCTCCAGGCTCCTGCTGCATTTCCAGCTGTCCCACCATTTCCCTCCCTGTCACCACATGCCCATTTAATGTTAACTTATCCCCTTTCTCCCAGGCTTTTCATTCTTATGGGGTCCTTTGCCTCCCCCCCTCTGCCCAACAGCAGATTGTCAAAAAAACAATTTCCTTTTTTCACCTGACTCATTGTTATCCTTCAGCCGTTCATTGTTTGTCAGCGGGAGCCCGTGGCTGGGCTGGGGAGAGGGGCTGAGTGGAAGCAGATGTTTCAAAGCCACCCGCAGCCAGCCCGGGCTGGAGGGCTCAGATTTACCAGGGAAAGTTTGTCTCCCTCACCAATAGAACTTTTCCTCTCAGCTCAGTAGCTCAGAAAGCAAAACAAGATTATTTTTGCACAGCGACGTAGAACAAACAGCACTGCTTAATACCTTCTAAATGATATCAGCTTAAAGACCAAAGGTGGTTTTGGGGAAGAGAACACTGGAAAACAGAGCCCTCCTCAAGGCATGGAGTGTTTACTCCACTGTGCCCGGCCACAGGATGGAGAAACCTTTCCAGCCACATCTCTGGAAGCAGGGAGCTGGTTTCAAAACTAGCAAGGTGCTGCCTGAAAAGAATCAACTCATTCCATGCTCAGCATCTGAGAAATGTACACAGGTACAGCAAGGACCACTCCTGCAAACAGGCTCGTTTCCAGGACTCTGGATTTTCTGCCCTGTGCACTTCATCCAGCATTTGGTAATGGCATTTGGTAAGGGCAGAGCACTGTTCACATCTTCGGGTGAGAGTGAGATAATCGTTTCTAGTGAGAGAACAGTAGAAATGTACCTCAATTTAGAAATAACTGAAAGCAAACCAAAGTAACTCATCTAGAATTAAAAACAAAAAATAAATCATAAGATTCAAACTGGTATTTCTAATTTTGCATTCCAACAGAAAATTAAAAATGTAAAAGATGTTTCACCTGATAGTTGACATGTAAAAGTTCTGTTTATGAAGGAAAAAGAAAAGGAAGCAATGATTTACATGGTTTTATTTTCAGTCACATAGGTGGGAGTCCATTGGTTTCAGCAGAGCAGATCTAGCAGGTTTCCATGTTGTTTCCCTGTTACCAACTCTGATCTTCAGCCTTTCAAAGTCCTGATCTCAGGGCTGGAGAGATGGTGAAAGACATTTGCTTACCTTGTTCTACTTTTATTATGTGTCACTGGCTTGAATTGCTCCAAATAGGCAAATAGCACAGTAAATCTTAGGGAAACTATTCCACTGCCTGCATTAACATAGGAATAATCCTCTGCAGTACTTAGCCCAATGTTTTCCTGATTTACACCTTTTGAAATGTTTATTTTCAATGAACACACCGCCCTTTAACAGTTGAGTATCTTACCTGGGTTCAAGTGCTGCCAATGAAATCTGGGGCACTGAGCAGTGAGTGGGGTTGGATCATCCCCACATCCAGGAATTACCAGAAGGGAGAATTTATTTGTAGCCCAGCCAGCTGAACCATCACTGAGGAAGGCGGGGGTCGAGGTGAAGGAGGTGATCACCACACCACAGATGAAGCAGCAGGGCTGGCCAGAGCATGCAGGAGGGCCAGGGAACAGTTTTTATCAGTGAAGGGGTTCACAGAAGCTTGTTTCCCCTCCGGGACCAGTGGGACAGGAGTCACAGGTGAGCACACACTCTGCCCAGCAGGAAAAGCAGAGTCCCAGGGAGTGGAACAAGAGTGCAATGGCGAGAGCTGCTGACATCAGCTCCCACCAGTGCAAGGACGCTCCACAGATCCCGACCCCAGCTCCCTTCTACAGAAGCCACTCAGTCCCAAAGGAAGTTACGGACAGGTCTCACTCTCTCCTTTGCCCCTGTGGTGGGTGAGGCCAACACACACACCCAGGACTGCGGGGCAGCTTGTCCCTATCCTGCTCATGGGAAGCTTTCAAATCCCTGGGGTGTTCCTGTGCCTTCCCCCGAGCCATCCCAGAGGATGGAGCCGCACGGCTCAAGGGCCACCCGCAGGTCCCTGTCCAACACTGAGCCCTTCTCTGGGCAGCTTTACCCCCTGCCCGCTCCTCAGCGAGGAGCACAGCCCTGCACAGCCCTCTCATTCCCTGCCATTAGACCCTGATTTAATGTCCATGTGCTCTTTTATTCATCTAACAAGTTTATTCCTTTGTCAGGTGCAGCCTCACGTCGGAGTGCTGCGCTGGGACAGACGCAGGGGGGATTTATTGCGCTAACAGGTTTATTCCTACAGCAGCTACTCATTTATGCAGACTCCCCTCTCCTGGAGTCCCTGTGCATAAGTGCAGGCAGGAGGCTCCTGCTCAGAGCGAGCCTGCATTGCCCTCCTGCGGCCAGCACCCGGCTCCCAGAGCCCGCACATTAATCATAGCAGCAGGAGTGTAAAATTCAATTTTACCTCTCCATTCATTCTGAGATGAGTTGAAGGCCGGCCTTGTACATATAAACCACACTTTACTTCATCAGAGCCCTGGTAACAAATGGAGTGTCTTCTTCGGGGAGTTTAACCATCAAAAAACACCGCGCCATTTAATTCCACACGTGCCGAGGGTCAGAGAAGGAGCTCTTGGCATCAGCAAATGCTTCAGCCCTCAGCTGCGCAGTAAACTATGTTTTAGAGATTGTTCCTCAATACGAAATGATCAGTCCATTTATCTGCTAAAGCAGCCTGTCTCTTTGTTCAGTCTCCCAATATTTTTTCCGCTGACCTGATCTGGACAATAAACCAAAGTCATCTTAAGATATTCACCGTTCAATTTGTTACTTGAGTGCCTCCGGGCCCGGCTGGCCCTGCTGTCAGCAACCCAGGCTCCCCAGCCTTCACCACGAACCCCAGTGCCTGTGCCAGGCACCCCTGGCGCTGGGGCTGCCCCAGCTCTGCCCAGCTCATGGAGCCAGGCTCCGGTCCCAGCTCCTGCCGTGTCCCAAGCCCCCAGCCCGGTGTTCTGCCCAGCATCCCTCTCACACCAAACGCACCCCGCACTCGTAGAAGGATTTGGGGCTCTCTGTGAAGCTCTTGCAGAGCTGCAGCCACGGTCCTTCCCCAGGGTGCTGTGATGCTGGTTCCCTTTTACAAAGGGGAGCTGATCTGTATTCGAGGGGTGCCCAGGGCCCCTCTTTGCACCCTGACCTCTCTCCTGGAGCTGTTAAGTGCCACCACCTGTAACTGAAGAGGGCTCAGAAGTCCCACCACAGTCTCAGTGAGTGCATCTGAGCCATCATTCAGGGCAGGAATTTATCACTTATCTCCTCCTGTAGCTGGAAGTTTAACTGTTTTGCAGCCATGTGGTGCAGGATCTCTCCATCCTTACAGTTCTTGGCACACTTACTAGCAAAGGCCAGTGAAATGGTGTGACTGTGTCCCTCTCCCTCAGAAGGGGATGTAACTCGTGCACAGCCAAACCACTGCTGGCCATCGGCATCTCACTGGTGTCTGAGTTCTGGGCTTCCAGTTTTAGAACTGGTTTACCTCTCTCTACATCACTTTATGGGAGGCTTTTAGACACTCAGTTCCACAAGAGGTTTCACAGTACCTCAAAGAGCTGAGCTCCCACTGGCACTGCCACCTCAAACTCACTTTTCCCTGGCTATCTCAGGTATCTCAGTCAGCAAATGGGGTGCCATGCACCTTATCCTTTGGCATCAGCAGTCCCTTTGCACTGTAAGGAAGATTAGACACCTACACAAGGCTGTGGTGTCCACTGCAGGAGCCAGACATCCCAAAGCCGGCCCTCACAGATCCCTGACTCATGCCCAGAGCCCTTTCATGCACGTAGCTGTAAATAACTAATGCAAGTTGACACTACAGTGATGGAGGGATTTAATCTTTAAAGATGTTAAAAGAGCTCCCAAACCACTGAACCATCCTGGCTGCACAGACAAGATGCTGCCTAGAAAAGCTGCTCCTTATAATCGTTAATTTTGATTCACTTGCCATTTTTCATGGTGTGTTTGCCCCGTGTTGCTCCATGAGCAGCTCCAAATCATCTATTCAGCATCACGTAAGCAGCAAGATTGCAACAGCAGCCTGCTGACAGCAGGAGCTTTCTCAATGCTTCCCACCTTGGCTGTGCCACACCAACCCTTCAGCCAAAACACCACTAGCCTGCAGAAGCAAATGAGAGAGGCTGGAAGTCTCTAGAAGGGCATTTTCATTTCACTGAAAGCCCCAGTGAGTTGCACTGTTGTGAGTGTGTGTCTGTGCAAAGCTTGGAGAGACACACCTCAACAGCTGGGCAGTGACAGACAGTGCCACGATCTTAATTTGTGTTTTTTTTCACTGAAAACTTTCATTAAAAACTTTTGATCTCTTTTCCCAAGGAAGATTCTAACCCTTTATCCATGTTTTGAAGTTTCACCCTGCTTCTTTTGTATTTTTTTTGAACGGAATGGGAAGGAAAACAAGTTTCCTTTGTAGGTCTGCATCTTTCTGCAGTGGAAAAGCACAGCGAGGGGAGGGCTGTGGCAAAATACTTTCTGCCACTCAGCCAGAGAGAGTGAAGTGAGGAAAAAAAGTGCAACTGAAATCAAGCACAGCATTTAAAGATCAGTCAGCACTGAGAAATATCAGATGTCAGCAATCTGCTCCTTCCAGTTTTAGAGAGAAGAGTTTTCTCTTAAACCATCTCAGCCAGTTTTGGTGACAAAATTCCAAACGAGCAAACCCACTTGCCAAAATCATTTTTGCCTTCCAGAAAGCATCGTGTTTGTGGGTGTCAATAAATCTGACAGACACTGCAGTCTTCTACTGCTGTAGGAGATAAAATTTCACCCGTATTTACACTTCAGTAAAATGAACTACAAGTGCATTTACCCAGAGAGAGACAAAATCAACAGCAAAATTCACATGTTCCAGTTCTTTCTGTTTCCAACCAAAAAATCATTCCAGAATAAAATTCTGGAGCGGGGAGGCAGATATACAATGTTTATCTACTAACTTTGGTAACAATACACAAAACAGCCTGCTCCAAAGTTGTCTTTAGTGCCTCTGGAGTCCTTGAAGGAGTTTTTCCCTGGAGAACTCACCTTGGGAAGACCTGTGATGGTGACAAGCACTGTGCCTGCTTCCGTGGCTGTGCCCTGGGCAAAGCTCTGTCAGCCTCAGCTCCACTCTCCTCTCACTGCACCTGATGCAGGAATTCTGGCAAAGTCTAAAACTCTTGTCTTGTCAGAAGTTATTGCTTGCTTAGGTACAAGGGCTTCTGGAAAGTTTCCAAACCCTAATGGGAACTTCACTCAAATGACTGAGTAGTGGGTTCCCACATATTTCAACCTCCCCAGTCCCTGAGATTTCCTCCTACAATACATCTTCCCTCTGTATTCCACTCCTCACACTCACGAGACAACCCTTAAATAGACTCAAGAGGACTTTGTGACAAAGGGACAAGAATTAGGAGATGTCTATGAAAAGCTTTTGGATGGAGAGCAGCAGGAGGAAATTGAGTAGATCCAGAGCAGCAGCTGCTCTTACCAGCAGGTACCAACCCCTCCTGCCTTCATTCCCTGTTTATTGAGAAGTGCCTCCCACTTGGAAATCCTCACTCATCTTCACAAGTCTTCCTTGTGGTGCAGCACATCCTCAGGAGGCCTCCAAATGGTGCTTAAACTGAAAGGCGCAACGATGAATCACAGCAAGGGCACCAACACCCACAGAGTGACCTGCACAGAGTGGGCCACACACTGCTCACCTGCTGCAAATCCTGCTCACAGCACGGCACCAGTGGGGGCACTTGGAGCAGGGGTCCATGAGGTGTGAACGGGGTCATTTTGCATCTATAGAATTCGCTCCAAATTAGCCTTTTCCGTGTATATTTTGTGGACAGGACGAGAAAGAGAACATGACATGAGTCCTGACAGCTGCTTGGAAAATCAGTGCTGGGGGACGTGGACACCTTACCAGCATCACCACGTGGGGACCCTTGGCCAGACAAAGGGGCAGTGGCAGCCTGGTTCCTCTCAGCGCAGCAAGAGAGGCGTGCCCTGCTGCCAACAAGAATCACACACACCCCACCACAACTGCCTCCTTCTCTCTGTGGTGAGCCCTGCAAGGCAGATCATGTGTCCAAACCCTGGGCTGACTCCCTGCCATGAGGGTGCTCAGACAGGCAAGCTGTGAAGGCAGGTTTTGTAACAGAGCCAGGAATGACCACCTCTGGAAACGCTCCAATGCAGCAGGTCCCCTGCACACAGCTGCAGGAGGAATCACTTTCTGCTTCTCTAACTAAACCAAGAGGCTTAAAGGTTTCTCTGATGGATCCCTCACCACTGTAACACGCTGCTTTCCCACCCGTGCAATGCAAAGGGTTAAATCAGCATCAGCTGCAATTTCCTTAGATTTGGAGTAAGACAAGGCACTTGTTCAACCCTGCTGCGGTTCTGACACACACCCCCTCCATGTGCCAGGCTGCCCAGCACCCCCAGGGAGCTGCAGAGAGCCTTGCTTGGTGTCCTGGCTGCTCTGACAGCTCCTAATGGCCATCGCTATTTCACACTGTCCCAGCCTGTATTTACATCCAGAGCTGCCTCTGTGATCGATGCCTCCCACCAGCGCTGCCCAGCCTGTGCCAGCACAGCAGCAGGGCCAGGCAGATCCTGCTCCCTGTGGCAGAACTGAACATGATCCTGCCTCTCCCAGGTCCCAGCACATCCCAAAGGGTCCCTTCCCTGCCCTGGCTGCAGCAGGATCTCTGCACAGCTTATGAAACCCTGGTATCTCACCAGATACCAAAGGGAGAAGCAGCAGGAGTTCTGTAAAATCCTGCTCATGGAAGATGTTTCCTGACATCAAAACATTCCCTGTCTGATGGGATCCTCTCTCTGCCAACAGGCATCTGCAATAAACAATCCATTTCTTGGCCTGCAGGGAACCAAGAAGCTGTTGTGATTTTTGCTCTCTGTCCTGATCTCTCTCCTGTAAGTTTTGACTTTTCCAAGCAAAGAAGTACAGGATGGAAAGTCTACAAGGATCTGAGGGGTGATCCCTGGTCAGGTGGGAGACCTTGAAGGGAGCCTTGCAGGCAGAGGCTGCACAAGCAAAGCAGGACTGACTGCAGGGAAACCCAGCCACTGCCAGGCATCTGTGGGAGATCAGAAACACCCCAAGGACAGGAAACCTCCCTCTCTGACTGCTTCTACCTCAGCTTTTCTCCCCTCCTGCCTCTCCCTGCAGCACCCAGCTTGGGAGGAGAGCACAGGGAACAACCTTGGACCTGGGAAAGCAAGGAAACAGCAAGGGTGGGATGTGCAGCTGCATCCAGCTGCAGCCATCTCCCGATCCCACAGTGAACTCATCATCAGGGATTTCCTGGAGTGGTGCTCCCGGTGGCCCTGTGCACTCCAGGAACTGTAAGAGAGAGTTCAAATAAATCTGAAAGACAAAAGAAATTCATTTATTTATTTTAAATTCTAACTATTATTCTAGGAAGGAGAAAAGAGAGATATTTTTCCAGGCAATTTTTGATCGTTCATAATTGGCAACACAGCCAAATACAACCCCTGCATCTCACAGCCTTGCACATCCACAGCCCTGCAAAAGCCAATTTTGGAATGGAGCAGGAAGATATTCCTGCATCCTCTGAGGCAAATCACATCTGCCATGCTGCCACAAACAGAACAGGGGGATTTTTTTTGTTTGGTTTGGGGTTTTGGGGGTCTTCTTGTACTAAACTGTTAATTTTGTTTATTACGATAGTGGCTTGAATCCAACACAGCTCAAAAATTCCTTTGTAGTGAATATGAAGTGTGGACAAACTGCCGTTTTTTATGACTCAGAGAGTAAGTGAAAGAACCACTACAGAATTTACTGGTTGGGAATTTGGGGGTTTTCTTAGGGCATTTCATTTGTTTGCTTTTAAACCAGCAGGACATTCAGCCCTCTGGGCTGTTCACTGATCTCTGCATTTCAAGCACTGCCTTTATCCCACAGCCACCAACAGCTTTTTCCTTTACCCTTTCTCATCCCACTTATCATTAAACTAATTAAATGTTAAAACTGAAGAATAAGGGAAACTTTTGAAGAGTTGGCCAATCAGTTTTTCCCCCAGACACCTCTTGAAACCGGTGCCTGCCATCTACTGGCACTTTTCTCAAAATGCAGCGAGTTTTAAGCCAAAACCCAGATTTAAGAACAGTTTTTCCACAAGCTGCTTAACGTTCGTCTCACAACTTGTTTATTCCAAGCCCCAGCAGAGGCACTTACTCTAACTGCTGAGTTGTGGTGCCGACTTTCTTTGCCAGTTGTTGATTGTATGGTCACTTGATAGAGATTAACATTATTAAATAAGAGTAATAAACACTGGTTCCAAGTTGCTCTCAGTAAAATTGCCTGAGCTCAGTGACACCAGAATCCCGGGATGAGCACAGTAATCCACGATGCTCCCAAAAGAAGAGATTCGGAGAGGCTCTCTGCTCTCTTCTCTCCCTCCTTCCCTACAACCAAGGCTCCCAACTTTTAGTTACTTGTCTCTTTCTTCAGATTAACCAGAAAAAGCTGTGACTGTTTCCCCACCAGTTTATCAGAATTACTTTTAATCCACAAGACGGGAAATATATTTCAATTAATATTTTCTTGGAATCTTTATTCCAGTTTAGCTCCAGCTTCTTCTAGGGCTGACAATACTGAAGTCCTGAGTAGAAACACTGACAGCACTTTTGGAGGGGCTTGAGGAGTGCACAATTTTTTTTTTCCCACAGTCATTTGATGTCAATGAGTAGTAAATTTCCTTTTTAAAAAATCTGTCTCCTCACCAGCAGTGGCATGACTTCTATTCCAAGCAGTATTTTGATTCAACAGGCTGATATTTTAACCTCATTCTCTAAAAGTCAGGGTCCAAACCCTTAAATGCTTCATAAACTCCTGACAACCATCTCAAATCACATCAAATGACTCCAGCCTCCCCCACAAGAGCCTGTTTATGCAGCAAAGAGCCACCAACAAGACAGTGACCCAGCTCCTTACACAAAGCTATTTAAAGCAGAATGCTCTGTACAAATCTAGCAGGGAGCTGGAGGTCACAGCTTTACAAAACAAAGAGTTTTTCAAGGGTTTTTTTAAGTTTCTGAGCCCACATCTCTAATGTGAGCGGTGTTTTCTCTCTGAAGGTGACCTTAATCTGGATCCTAAAACACTTACTCTTAGCCTGCATCTCTAGAATGAGGTCTGCCTGCTCTGTGTGTGGTGATACCTCAGTAGTTTGTAAAACTGCTTAGAAGACAAGTTTTCATTTCTTATTTTTTAGTTTATAAAGACCTGCTGCACTTATTCTTACAGAAGAACGATGGCTTGCAGCATGGGACACAGCTTGCACACCCCTGGGTTCTGAACTCAGCAGGAATCACAATCATTCTTAGAGGAAATTTTGCAGCTGTGCAGCCAGGTAAAAGAACATCTGGACAAGAGAGGTCTCCAGACCCACCCGAAATTCTCAGAGCTGGCAAATGCAGCGACCACCCACTGCCAGCCCAGCCCAGTCCAGCCCAGCCCAGCACTGGGAAATCACCCCCTGCTCAGGCCAAAGTGATGCATTCCCAAACTTCCTCAATTCAATGGTTTTATTTTTCTTAAGAATACTTCCAGAGGACAGAGAAACACAGACAATTGACAAGTCTTCATATTCAGTTCTTTCTCCGATCCTTTAAGAGAAAAAAACCTGCAAATTGAATCTTTTCAGTGAGTTCTAACACTGCTCTCAGCTCTGGCTAGGAGACAGTCCCTGCCCCGAGGAGCTTCCACTCTAAGAGAGTAATACAAAGGTGAGGGTCACAGGGACAACAAGGAGGAAGGTGAGAGTTTTCATGCTGCTGGTGCCACTCCTGGAGACTGGTACATGTGTTTGTGCTGGCAGTCAGGACGGACACACTGAGGAGACCACACAGTGCACTGGCACAACGTGTTCTCTCTGCAGGTATTTGGAAGGGACAAGGTAAAGAAGCTCTCAAGAAAGTTTTCAAGGCAGTCCTGTGATGAGGAAGGCATTTGTTCTATATAGAAATTTTTGCCTATTTACATCCCTTTTTTTTAAGAAGAAAATAAAATAGTTAATATGCCAAAAGCACATTCATCAAATCAGGTGAATTACAAAAATAAAATTTTCAGGCGATGTCTTTCTAAAATAAATATCAATAGGTAAAAATGGAAAATGGAAATAAATAAATACATGGATCCAAGCTATCTTGTTAAAACACAAACAAGCATAATTCCTTACTGAAAAGTAGCCACGGCATCCTGATTAAAGTAGCCACTGTTCAGAGCATCCTTCTCCTCAGTAACAGAGGAAAACGAGTCACAAGCAGTAAAGAACAGATTTGTAATAAAAGAAATATAAAGGACTGTGTTCCTTACAGGAAAGTACAGAACATCTCCCTCTTTGCTGATCAACAGAGGCTAAAAATCAGTGTTCTGTGATGTTCCCCAGATGAAATTTACTGGTATTTCCAAGCAGTGGAAGGTTAACATTTTTTCTCTCATAGGATAAAAAAGAAAAGTAAAGCCCCGTCTGTGGACTTGATTGATTGTGAACATCCATGTTTAGTCCCCTGATTGAGCAGAAAATTAATCCATCTTAAAAACACTGAGCTGCTCTTTCTCCCCCTCCCCAAACAGCAACTCCCAGGTACAGAACCCAGACATTTCAGTACACAGGGACTGCTCAGCACAGCCAGCTCGACCTCGGGCAGGACACTTTCACTGCTTGGGAGCACAAGCTGCACCAGTTTGGGATGGTCCAACATGAATCCAATGTTTCCATGGCAGCACCTTGCATTTCAAGGGGTAGTTGATTGCCCTGAGCTCCTGCTGGCAGGAGCCAGGCTCAGTTTGGCCGGTGTAAGTCACAGTGCTCTGGGTGACAGGAGGCAGGGTATCCTACTCCCCACGCTCATAAGGCAGTACCACTCCAGGAAATCTGTTTCTTTCTTGAAGGTTTCAGGTTTTTTGTGGCCCTGTATGTCCTCTTACTTTTTAAGTTGTTTTTCTACCTATTTAAAAGGAGCAACATGCCCAGATTAACAACAGAGGTCAAGTAGGCAAAGATTAAAATGTCCACAATGCAAGCTCTAGGTTTACAATGTACTGGTCATGCATAAACCCCTACAGATCCTGGCAGGCATTTAAACATTTAGGTTGATGGAAGATCAAATTGCTAATGCACTGACTGCTGAATGGACTGTAGCCAGCTTGAAATCACTGGTAGGTTCTGCTTCTGATGTCACAACAACTTAAGTCATGTCAGTGGTCATCTACTTTAGCCCTTTTTGCTTTCAAGGAAAGATGCTGCAATAAAAGAAAAGAACAAAAATACTGTTTAGCAGATACACCAAAATTAGAAAAAAAATCAATTACAATGCTTTCAGTCCTTAATCACAACTTAAATTAAATTCTAACACAAATATCCACACCCATCCAAGCTCTGCTTTTTACTGACACAACTAAAATAAACCCATTAAATAAGAACCCACATGTACCCCAAAGTAACATTCTAGGTTAGTATAAAATAACTTCTCCTGCACTAGCTGCAAGCATAGGAACAATTTCCCACTGGAAGCAATTTTCCAGGTGTAAAAATGCACAGAAAGATGTGCTCCCAACAATACACCTGCAAAAAACACCAGGAGAATGTACATGAAGGACGAGATTTTAACATCGTATTAATCCTGAAGTTGCACTGGATCTTTGGAACCTCTATGCTCTTAAAGGCCTACAAAAGTGTGGGATGAAAATATGAAGGGAGTTCTGCAAAACTTGGAATGAGAAATAACTAAGATCAAGATGTAGGAGAACATCTCTTAACACAGAGTCCTGTTCAGTGGTAATTTGTTCTTAATTTGACACAGAAATAAAACCTTCCCTATTTCAGGAATCTCTTCCTAGCACAAAGATGTATCCTTCAGTAGAAAAAGGGTCTGAATATCTATAAACATAAACCTGTGTGATTTGCAATGGTTCACTTATTCAAATTTTACATGTATGACTCAAAGTTTTACACAGAGAAATATTTCTAAGTTTCAAACATTTCATAGGGACACCCAAGCCTTTTGGCTGGTATGGATAACTGACCAGGATGGAAAAGAGAATTTTCCTCAAAACCAGCACCATCCTTCAGATCTTCCACTTATTTTAGGATGAAAGCAATATTGGGTCATACTGCAAACTGACTTCACTTGATCAAATCAAAAGCATGGCAATGGTAAAAATTAGGTTTTGATGTAATTTCACAGATTACCTACAACAGCAGTAGCACTGCCCTGAAAAACATGTTCCTTCAGTCAGGTAGGCAGCACAATTCAAGACAAGTCTTCTTTGCTACCACCTACCTGAAGGAAAACCTCATCCCAAACTTCAGCCCATGGAGAGGCCACAGTGGGATTTTGTGTGGGTGTGGGATGTTAAATGCAAATTATCTGACAACATGTAAATACGTGAGTCAAAGGACTAATTATTGCAGGAACAGAGTTGTTAGAACATTGGCTCAGCTCCTCTTTACACCATGCCTGCAGATCATCTCCCAGCAGCTGAAGGCTCAGGGGTCTGCCCAAAGGGGCCATCACTGCCTTTGTCAAATGTCTTATAGGAAAAAGGCAGAAAATATCCAGCTACTTAGTAAGTCCATTTATAGATGGGAATTGTCAGGGTAATTGAGATGAATTATCCAAAATTAGCATAAAAAACCCTTCTCTCAAGTCAGTCACATGAACAGATGCCAGACTGTTGGGAACTGTAACCACGGAGGTGTCCTAAGGTGCTCCATGCACCACAGGATTCTCCATTTTGACAAAACCCCAAGGAAGTGAAAGAAAACAAATAAGAGTCTCCAAAAAGTCAAATAGTGAAGCAGATGTATAAATTGCAAACAGACCATCTTTTTCAAAGGTCTGATATTCAAATGCATTTTTTTCACTCAGATTTTGGAAATATTTCATTAATTTAGAATATAAAGCTCAGTAGTTATTAATGTTCCATGGGAAATTCAAATACAAGATCAATTTGGTAATCTGTACAGTATTTATAGGCAATGTGGTACCAACAGCTGCAGCAGAACTAACATTTAGACAATCACTCATACCAATTCAGTTCTCAGAATGACCAGTGAATAAGTCTGGATTGACAGATTCACGAGACAGAGTCAATAAAGGTTGGTGACAACTATTAAAAATACTTGTAAATGAAAGGTATCTGTATCACACACAGCAATTTGCAATAAAGGTTTGCACAAATAGCAGCTCTTCTTTAGCATTTCACACTTGAACAGATCAGGACTGATTTTTCTGCAGTAAACATAATTAATCAAATTAAACAAATTAATCAAAAAAAGGCTCAGGACTTTCACAAAGATTTGCAAAGCACGCAAAGGCTCTCCCAAAATTATTATGCAAAGTGTGACCGCTGCCTGCCTACAGCGCTGCTCAGGGAAGTGCTACCAAGTGCCCATATTCAAGTGTAGAATGGCTGAAGGCTTCATTTCCCAAAGTGACATGATGGTAAATGTAACCTTACCAGCAAATGGATCTCATTTTGTCACTCCGAGATCCACTGGCTGGATAACAGGGAAAAACCTTTCATGCATCAACTTAGTATCCTCTTCCTTCACATTAAAACCGCTACAGTGAACAGAGCCAACTTAATTTCTGTCCCATTAGACCACAGCGAAACACAACCCCTCAGAAAGTTCAGATACAAGAGCTGCTCACGCAGCATTGGTACCGTTTGGCCTTTTTGCCGATTCTGTACCGTTCCTTGCTGGTAGAAGTGAGGTGCCAGTTCCAAGAGCCAGGAGGATTCAACGGCTGTCACATCTCTCATGTAATATTTAGCAGTCTGTATGACTTCATTGTAGACTACCCTGGGAGAAAGGAGACAAAAATGAACAGTGCTTGCTGTAAAGCAACGAGGGAGAGCTATTAACAGCATACTCAGACAGTTTCACATACATGCTGCCAGAGGTGGCACTTAGAGAGGGGCAAGAGAGTCTTTAAGCTGTAATTCAGCCTCTTGCCTCTTTCTCTCTGGTTGGTCAGAGTTCTCTACATTAAGACAAACTTTAGATTGCCAAGAAAACAACCTCACATACTACCAGGCCATATGGATGCAAGGTGTATATGAAAGAATGTTTCTTCTAACAGGGTCAAGGAGGACTCACAACTGCTGCTTTGGAAGACAGAATTATGAGTTACTCTGTGATACCATAAGGAAAGATGTCCAAAGCACCAAAACCCTGGACCCACAACAAGGAGGGCACAAACCCCAGCATGACTATCCCTGGCGCCAGTCTGCAGACAAGTGAGATAAGCATCAGAGGAAGAAATCAGCTTTAACTCCTGCCAGAACATCTCCTGGGAAGAGATTCAGGAACAGCCAACCATGTGGATTCATCAACCAGCACAGTCAGGTTGCCAGCATGGGCAACCTATTTCTGAGGTCACCTTCAGCAGGTAAAGTCATTTTGCCCAAGGAAGTGCAAACCCCACACTGAAGGGGTAGCTACCAAATCCTTAAGTCACTGTCTGCCTTCTATACACAGTGGAGCTGCAAATACCTGAGGTTTGTGGTTTCTCATTAATTGGTATTTTGCTCTCAAAAGCAAAGAGGAAAGAGTCCAAAATTCCCTTTGCCAAATGCAGCCTGAGACATGGCAACTAACACAATGAAAGAGAAATCAGAGGAAAACAAACCAGAATGAGAACATATTTGCTATACATCTGTAGCAGACAAACAACTAAAGCCCTCAATAGAGGATGGTTGCCCAGGCTGCAGTAGCACTGACATTTAGGTTGCCAAGTTAAACTCCAATCTGACAGGATGCCATGACACCAGGCCAAGCTTATCCTTCAAAGTCTCAGCAGCAGGCAGTGAAGGACAGAAGTCCGAATACTTCAGGCTGATCATGGTGACCTGAGAGTTAGAAACACAGTTCTGTTTGTTATCTGAGCACCTCTGACCTGCAAGTGGAATGATCATATCCCAGCTAATGGGAAAGTACAACCAGTTATTCCCTCAGTCTGCTGGACAGCCATAATTTTTCACATCATGCATTTTATGTGTAAGCCCTTTCCCTGCAATCCATTTGCCATTTCTGCAGCACCTGTTTGACTGGATATTTCCTTAATAGGCTCAATAAAAGTAAATTAACCCTAGCTCTGTTTAGGTACAGAGACTACTTGGAGAACAATCTGCAGTGTGAGATGTGGTGCCCACCGAACAGGGTCACCTGGCTCTGCTTTCCAACCCCTGCAGGTTCCTTTGGCAGTAAACATCCCTCTATTTCCCCAATTTATTTGGATGCTCCCTACAAAATGTTGCAAAGGAAATGCCATTTGGATTCTCTCTGTGGGAACTCTGACCTTCTACATCTATTCCTCCACTGATGGAGAGAAGCAATTCAATCTGGATGCTGCAAATCCCTTAAAAAAATCCCCAAAGAAGAGAAAGCAGCTCTAACTTACCAGCGTGGAGGTTTCTCTGCATACAGCACTGAGCTGGGGTGGATATGAAGCTCGTGGTCATCACGGATAGTCCTTGAAAGCAAGATACTATTTCAGACTGTGCCTCTCTTTATTGCTTAACATTTGGTTCCTTTCTGCCCCAGTATGAAAGTTTAATAAAGGCAAGAATGAAAGGACTGGAGTAAATTAACATTTGCATTTAATGAATACGATGAAACCAGGCTTAAATCCTGGCCAAAGGAACAATCAATAATTTAATGTTCTAAAAGAGTTTCATCTACATTAAACGAAAAAGTTGCATGTCAGGCTTCTACTCAGTGCTCTGGGAGGGCTACAACACTGCTGCACTACAACTGTACTTGCTTAACTTAAAACAATCTAATGACTACTAGTGGCAGCTTCCCACTATTAATAATTTCAGTTGTATTTGCCAAAGAGAAGAGATAAACACTGAAGCAGTTTGCAAATACGGACCTTCAAATATTTAGTGTATCGACTGCCACATGTTCCTAATTGCAAATTAGGAGAAGCATCTGCTTGTTGATTAAACTTAGATTTATTCATCAGAGGAGCTTTCCAGCCAAGCAACAGTTGTAGTGAAACTGTATATAGTCACCTGTAAGCTCCTGTGGAGTGGAATTTAGCTGCATTAGCAAAGAATCCAGAAACTATGCACCTCAAAACAGGATCTGGATCACCTGGAAAGAAGAATTTTTTCTGTAAGACGAGTCAATGGAATGGCCAAAGTCCCTAAAATACCACTTAATCATCTCAAACAACTTTTCAGACTGCATCAGGCTTTGATAGCAAAGGCAGGAGAGCAGACAAACCCTGCAATTCCTTTTGATTTCAATTTCATAGCAAATCAAAAATTGCTACCTAAAAAATGAATGCTGCCACCTGTGTCTCCACGAAGAGTTTCACAGTCCCTTAAAGCAGCCCAGTGTGACAGCTGAGCACTGAAGGCTGATTTTTCAGAGCAGGTAGAGACAAGTGCTGAGAAGCAGTCCCGGCACCCGTGCACACACAGCACAGCTGGAAATCACATCCCAAAGACTGAACAGCACTTTGAACAAAAATGGCCTTTTTCAAAAGACAGACGGGGAACTGGGTGACCTATTTATGAGTCTTTTGGAAAATCTGTCCATTAAATATATAATCAGTGGTTATAATCTCTTGCTGGAAATCTTAACTAATGAAGATCAGACTAAAATTTAATTGTACAAATAGGCTAAAGTGCTCTTCTGCAGACATTTTTAGGAAAAAAATCTGGTCTAAATTAACAATATTTTGAGGCCAGGATAAAAATACTCCAAAGGTTACAAGAAAAGCAGGGAGCAGACTGACAGTTTAGAAACTACCTTCAATATGTACTGGACAAGAGCTTAAATAGAATTTCACCTTCACTGGACTTCTTTGGTACTTTAAAGCGGACGAGAAGTTTTTTCAGCTGCTCTCTTACAACAGAAGCTCTAACAAGCCCTTTGTAGTTCAGAAAGTGTTCCTGACACCACTGGGAGCTCTTGCTGTGCTGTACAACGAGAAGGGAAAAAAACTGCAATGAGATACCATCAGCAAAGCAAACCCAATCTCTTTTGGATAGCCTTGTTCTGTTTTAATTCTGTCTCCTACAACACATTTATTGTGGCTTTCCCTGAAAATTATCTATTTACAGAGCAACTACCAAGGGTTTGTAGCACTAATAACTAAAAAACGTGTCTCCAACGACTTCTAAACAGTAGCAGATCAAATGCTATGGGCTATTTTCAAACAGATGTGCTTCATTTCTTCATATGCGGTGAAAGAGAAGAGCATCAGTCGTCCCATTTAATTCTGTCAGATCATAAACTCGTCTGTTTTCAACCTCAAAATGTAAACAACCTTTTCAGTGCTGTTTTCATTGGTCTTGTCTCTGCAAAGAGCTGTTTCTCCAGAAACCAGCACTCCCTCCAAGAGCTCTTGCATCTGACTGTTTCTAAGAGAATTACACAGATACAAAATTGTGAAGGGCAACATTTCAGTTGGTGCCTGCCTGGCTGCTTTGTGGCTGGGGAAAAAAAGTCATGTTTAAACACTTGGGTGGTTATCCTGCTTCAACTCAGCACTGCTGCAAGTATTTTATTACAGAAGTTCTTTATACCAGCAAAACATACTTCTCCCAGATAGGCACAGCACTTCAAAATTATTAAATAAACCTCAGCTTACAGAGCAGTACTAACGTTGGTGTTAAACCTTAGCGTAAATACATAAGGTCAATGAAAAAGAGGGTATGATGATCCATGAGTTGATTTAACACCAGAAAAAAGACTGCTAGATTTAAATGCAGATTATAATCAGTACAATGTGAGAAAGTATTATTTCATTAGAAATTTGGACATTTGTTTTCCCCAAGCCCCAAGACACAATCCCTGTCTCCTTGAAAACACAGTTGTCTACCCATGAGATTCCCACGCTGTACCCAAACAAAATTCTCTTTGCTCCCTGTTCAGAGGAACTATGGAAGGTCTGTGGCAAATGGTGACCAGAGAAACTTTTAATGTAGAATTATCACTTGATAGGCTTGGTAAGTCCATAGCTTTGAGGACTCTGTATCCAGAACTTCCAGATTCAGAAGTGAGAACCTCAAGTTCCTCCCGTTCCTGCAAACCCACATCCACTTGAACTGACTTACTTTGACAAAGGCTTCATAAACATTCAGCATGGTGAGATGATCACCCTCCTCCACAGCAAACTTTCTGTGTTGCCTGGCCTGCAGAACAAGAAATATCATTTTATAGGCAGACTGATCTTTGCTGAAATCATATCTGACATGCCCAGTTCCCTTCAGCTCTGTATTTCCTGGAGACTGTTAAAATTCTTATCATCTAGGGCAGTTCCTCTGTACAACAGCAATATTTTACCAGCCCCTCTATACTCAGGAACATTTCTAAAAATGAAATTAGAAAAATGAACAGATAAAGAATCTCCATTCATTAAAATCAGGCTCCTGATACCTATTAAGAATTTGCTACATTCTTCCTGTTTTGTTCATCTCAAAAGGAAGTGGTGTGTGGGAAGGCTTTGGGGGATTTTTTTGCAAACCCTTACACTGACCAATACTGGTTTATAAACTTCCATGTTTCTGGCCATCAGAAGAAGGTTTTTAGCATTACTAAAAGACTCCAAGGTTCCCCTGTTATTTGGTTTCTTCTTTTACAAGATTTTACAACAAACAGATACAATTCCAGACCTTGTTTTATTTTCACACAAAGTTGCACTCTGTAATAGGCACCAGTAAAATACCTGCCAGAAGTCCAGAAATGTAGAAGCAACAAACAGAAAATGAAACACAACTGAACTTACAGCCTGAATTTTTTGATTTGGAGGAATCACAAAGATGTTTTGAATCTGCATCATGGCAGCAATTGTCAAAATCTCCTGGGAGCAGCCAAAATTTCCTGAGGAGTAAATGGAGAAATTCAGTAAAGGAAATCTTCCATTCAACTTACCCCCATACAGAAAAAAATGAAAAAGAAGCAGAATATGTTTTTATAGTATTTAAAACAAAAATACATAAACTCCTGGATTTTTTTAGCGTAAGAGTGAATATTTTCAGTGGAAAACTTAAGAGGCAAATGTTAGACTTATTAGACAATGAAATGTGTTAGACCAATTATTTAGTAGAGATGTCCCCGAGTTTAACCAATTCTTTTCACTGCAGACCACACTACGACCAAGTGTTTGTCTTGAGTTTAGCAAATGTCTAGTAATACATTACAATTACATGACTATGAAGAAACTGTGAACTTTTTTCTCCTACCTGATTCCAGAAGCATCTTTGCAAACATAGGATTCAAAGGAAACTCTGCTATTCTCATCCCAAGAGGCTCTGTTAATCGGCAGTGCATATCCAAACCTGCAGCACAATAATAAATGTAGCTGGGACACAGGCAAAATAGCACAGCAAGGCTTCTTTTAGACTTAAAGTGTACTAAAGAGCAGAATGACAAGCTAAAATATAGCAAAGGCACCTTAGAGTTGCTGAATGTGTATTACACTAAGCTTAAAGGCAACCCACAATACCCATTTACTCTCCCATGGGTCACCAGAAATTTTTTTCCAAAAATACTTGAATACACAAGTTTTTTAATTTTGACCAAGTTTCACTGTTACTGTCAATAATTTAGAAAACCTGCAGTCCAAGTCAATGCCATGGCCAGAGGGGATATTAGCTGTTAGACTTCTGATCCCCTTTTTACATATTTAGCAACATCTTTGTTCACGGGGATGTAAAGCAGATGAGAATGAAAATGGGGATAAGCATGGAACAGGCATTACTGCAGCAACAGGAAGCACTGCTGGGGGTAGGGTGTCATTTTTCTGAGCACATCTACTCAGGTCATGGAGAAAAATAATTTATTATTATCTAAACAAGAGATGTACAGCTGATGAAGGTTTTCTACAGTTTACTCTGCCTCATGTATCAACCACTCACCTGTCAGTCATGTTCCAGCTGTGCCTTTTCCCTGGAGATGGCACAGGAGGGAGGCCTGACAGCTCGATCTGTGATGCCCAGTTCTCACTGAGCAAGCCTGCACATTTACCATTTTAGAGGTTTGGCTTCCTCCAGGCAAACCCCTGCAGCAAGGGTGACCCATGCAAAGCACCAGGTCACAGTCTAACTCTGAGCTTTATGCTGAGATTTCAGGGAAAGATTTAAATGGAAAAGCCTTTCCTGTGCAGGAGGACATAGAATTAAAAAATACAACACACAGGGAACAATAATAAGAAAAAAGTTTGCTAAGAAAGGCAGCAAAGAGTAAAAATTGAAAGAGAAAAGTTCAAGAGGCCGAGATGTATGAGGTATGACAAGGAGGCAAAGCACAAGAGAAAGGCTACACAGGCAGGGATGAGTGAGAGCCCAATAATAGGACTTTGGGGCACTGCAGGTTGCGTAACCAACCACAGCAAAGTGACCTGAGGAAACACAGCCGTGGCTCACACATTATAAAAACACATTATTTGTCAGACTGTGTGGTGGGAACCAAGCCACAGCTGCACTGCAGCTCTGTTTCACAGAGAAAAGCAAAACCACAAATTAGGTCAAGGAATGAGATCTCCTGTAACTCATGTCAGCATATCTGAACACACAGATCCCTCCAGCCAGTGTTTACTTTATTATTTGATATGCTATCAACTCATGACAATGCAGTAATTCACTCACCACACCCTGACACTGTTCAACAAAACCTACCAGGCCTTTCACATAATGTCACAGTGCTTTCCTCAGGAACAGGTACCAAAGGCAGCTTTTGTGCAATGATGCACTAAGATACTCAAACACAAAGTCACAGCAACTGCAAAAATTAAGGTAGGACAGCTTTCGTTTGACTACTGCCATCTGAGAAGTTTAAATTCTACCAGAATTAATATCTTAGATAGGCTGTCTTTCATCTACAGAAAGACAACTGCATTCCTAAGCAGGAAAAAGGAGAAAATTCCATGTATTTATGCACCACTTTCTACAGATGCATCAAGCCAAAATCCTTTGGCTTCTCCTGCATCCTACAAATGTCAGTACAATTTTGCATAATCTATATATGGGTTGTGCACAGATGTATCTGTAGTAGTAAGCCTGAATATAGCCTGCAATGGATACTAGTTTGGAATAGGTAAAAGCTTCCTTCAAATAATCCTGGAAGCAATCACTGAATCCACATATATACAGGAAATTAAAGATCTTAGAAAAAGATATTACAAAGATTTTAATTGAACATGCTCAGGAGAGATTCAAGTATCATGGCACTAAAATATTTCAAGTAACAATCCTTAGTATGTGACAGGCTGAGGGATTAAAATACGCCTTTTTAAACTTAGGTAGAGTGGTTGTTTCTGATAGGTGACAACCCACAAACAAATCTGCAACAAAGACCTGAAATAAAGCTAAAAATAAAGCCACTTTTTGCCTGCTTATTTACCTCTTAAATTATGCTTAAAACCAATAAACTCCAACTGACAACTCAGACTCTCAAAGGGGCATCAAAGGAGAGGGCTGAGGAGAGACTCCTGATGCAATCAGTTTGCATCACTGTAAAAATAATCCCTCTAAAAACAGCGATTTGTTTATTCAACACAACTATCTCAGCCTTAGGAGCATCTGCCCTGCACGAGTTGGCACCACACTGGCACAGCAGGGGCCTGACCCCAGACTGCCCATTTGCATGTGGCTGCAATGCCCATGATGAAACACATGTTCCTACTTGCGTAAGAGAAATTTAATCCTCACTGCACCTGCGAAAGCCTGGGCAGCTTCACCTCTGCACCTTATATAAAATCTTCGTAATAAACCACCTAAAACCTTAAACTTCAGCAAAAACTGAAGAGTGAATCCATGTATCACACACATGCACACACATTTCTTTCCATCTGAAACACCAAGATCAGCACTTCTCTGCTCTGCTCCAAAGCTGTGCAGCCAAGAGAATAAGAGCTCTTTGAAGCTACATGAGCAGAACGCTTCTGTCAAAACATCACCCAGCTAATCAGCGAGTTTATTGAACTTTCCTCTCCATTTCCCTAAGGTGGTTTTGGCTGTGAATTCATCCTTGCAACACGTTCCTGAGCCACTGTGAAGGTCCTTGTTCCTTGCAGAGGCTGCCAAGAACCAAGTGCCTTAAGTGAAACCCTCCGTTGCGAGATGGAACTGAACCAGCACAGGGCAAAATCCTGGCCAAGCAGAGTTACAGCTCCATGAGAATAAAAAGAGAGCAGACTGCCACAAGTTACAACACGGCATTTGTGAGTGGTGTAAAGATAGCCACAAACCTCTGGAAGCTTCCAAAACTTACACAATCTCCTTTATGCTGCCTCATGTTTACATTATGGAACAAACATTGTCAACTTTGAATTAGCTACAAACAAGGAGCTAAAGTCAAACAGAGCTTCATTTTGATTACTTGGCCTCATGTCAAGTTTCTGTTTTGTTTAGTTTGTTGCATTCAAAAAGATTAAATATCTGTCAAAAAACTCAACAATATAACAGTTCTTCCTATAAACAAAATTAGGCAGCAGGCATCTCACTCACCACACAAAAAGGAATTGAAAACTGCGTATAAAAACATATTACTACAGTGTGATCTGAGTGTTAAAAGTATCCAGCAGCAGCATAATGAATAAAACCAGAATGAACACTTAGAATCAAAGACTGTCTCAAGTTGGAAGGCACCCACCCACAGGGCTCAACTCAACTCCCTGCTCCTCACAGAACCACCTAAAACTAAACCATAGTTGTTTACTGCCAACAGTGGTGTTCAGGCTCCACTGACTTTGAGAACAAGCTGTGATTAGTAACTTGGAGAACGGAATTTTAAAAAGATACTCTTTTAAGTAGCTAAATAGTAGAAAAGAACTTTGAATTATGCTCTCAAGATCTGTTAGACTAATCTTTTCTTATCATTACAAGTTTGTGTCTATCTGTTGACTTGTCCATAGCTGGCAAGTTCAATACTAAAACTAGAGCAGAGTCTTTGCAAGCTGCATGCATTTAAAAGCATGAAAAAACAGCAAGCTGTGCACTGAAACACATACTGCCTTGAGAAACAGAGCTCCAGTTCACCCAGGAAAAAACGTGCTGGTTTTAGGGACGATCAGGGGGTTTTTATTAGTGGTTGTATCATGTAATCACAGCTAAGAGAATCAGAACAGTTTGACTTGCTGGGGGTTTGAACTTTGCCTCGGCTGCAGGACCAACAGCACAAACACCACCAGCACTACACTACAGCGTTCAGCCGCAGCCCATCCTGCATCGAGAGCAGAGAACAGACTGGATTTCATTTTAAAAGTTATAATTAGATTAGCTCTTACTAACTTTTGTCAGTCAAACCCTCAAAATCATAGCAAGGAGGCAGTTTGAAAACTACCACACTCTCTGTGGGGTTTCATGCACAGCCTCCAGGGACTGAGCTCTCCCAAATTCAGGCATCACATTTGACTCACAGTGTTTAGGCAGAGTTCCAGCACACACAGAGCAAGATCAGATAATGACTGTAACGTGTTAACAGGAACATTTACAATAGACACACTACGCTTTTTAAAGTCCCACTAGGGAACAAAGCAGCAATTCTATCAGCCTTGATAAATTCTAGGTTGTCACAAACAGTCTGATCCTGAAAGAGATATCAAACCTTGGCTTTCAACGTTTTTTGCTTATACCTGCAAGTGTTACATGTTTCCACTGCTGGCACAGTAACATGAAAAAAAAGACCACCACACCAAGTCTTAGGTATGTTACAACTTATCTAACTGGATGCAGGTAAATTTAGTGTCTAACTCCTCTACTGGCCTAATTAGCGTCCAAACTCCATTTTTATCTTCATACCACTCTGTAAGGACTGAAGAAACACAAAGAGGATCTGCCTGGGAACAAACACCTTCATCAGCTCAGAGCCCTGTTCCTAGCAAGGACAAATAGCTGGTTTCCTGCCATGAAATTGCAAGGAAATACAGAGAAAATAGCTATAAAATACTCATTTACCCAACCTAAATAGTTAAATTCTAGTTTATCCTCTACTGCTGCAATTTCCTTGCTTACCTGTCTGAAATAACCAAAAGAAATGAAAAGAAAGTAAATCCAGAAGAGACTGAGGTACACTCTAAAAACCCACCAACAAAAAGCTTCTGTCAGTCACAGCTGTGTTTCTCTTTTTCTCAAAGCACAGTTCTCAAATGCAAGTTTGATTAATGTCCATCCAATCACCAAATAAAAATAACAATTTTCTTTCACAACTCCTGTAACATAGCTACAAATAAAGTAAAGCATTAAAATCTCACCTCCTAAAGCATACAGCAGTTCTAAAGCTTGCACCATTGACTGTGCAGGGGGTGGCTGTGAAGAGAAAATGTGCATTGATTGAAGTTATCAGCATAGAACACGAGTTCAGCACAGAACACGAGTTCATAGATCTTTCTCTTTTGCAAAATCTTTAACTACCTACTCTCTACTGCAAATGAAGGAAGAGCTCTCACACTCCTCCTTCTTCATCAATTCAGTGCAAAGGGACTGCAGCTACAATTCTACAGAACCTCAGTTTGCCTTTTTAAGACTTTCTTGACTTCTCAACAATTTTAACACCAAACTCTGGAATATAAATGGTTGTTTCTAAGTTGTCACACACATTACTTGCACTATTAGCTCCCAGGAACATGCTTTGCTGCCTGACAGGGGACAAAGCTTTCCAAATCAGCAGGGCAATGGTGAATGGTTCTGTGGGCTATCATCAAGTCATCTCCTGATCTCTCTTCACCCCAAGGAAAGGTGTCAGTGTTTAGAGCCTGGGACTCACCGACAGGAAGGGGAACCTGAGCACGTTGTCGATCCCCAAAGCCTTGAGCTGCAGGATGACAGGGGCCAGGTTACTGCGCTGCATCTCCGGGACCGTGGACTTGGGCAGCTTCTCAAAGTCCTCCTCTGGGGTGGGAGAAAAAAACAACGGGGGACTGAGCTTCAGCTCCCATTCTGTGCAGCCACCACGACAGAATCATACCCATTTCAAGTTTAAATTATCACATATGGATACTTAACAGGTGTTAAAAGATGTTCTCCAATTACTGCATTTCACGCTACTTTCATTTAAATAGAAATTCAATTCAGCACTGTTTTGGCTACGGTGCTGATTCTGTAGTTGACCCACCCACGTTTCAATTTGAAATGTTGTAAATTCTTCATAGAAATCTGGAAATGTTTTATTTCTCTTCTGTTTAATGTTTTTGCCAGAAAATAAAAGGCAGGGTGCAATACTACAAAAAAAGCATTTTTTTTTTTAAAGAGACACGGAGAAGTTCCAAACCAGCATGCTTTCAGTACAAGAACACTGTTTCTGTAACTACTCAAAGAGAGGTTTAAAATACATATTTTAAATAAAGATTTAGGATGGAAAAACAATTTACTTAACAATGCCTTTTTAAAATCACGTTCACTATAAAGTCCAAGTCTAGAAAAATACTCCATATAAGGATAAAACCTCTGTAACCTTCCACTAACCAACTGTTCTGCAGCAAAGAAAAAGGCACATTCTACTTTATTTTCACCCAAACTATTTTTCTACAAAACCTTTTTCTATCTCAAACCTTCCCTAGGACAAGGACAGTGCTCGTTTCTCTGCTGTTGTTATCTCAGTGCACTTTCTTCTTTTCCTTTCTATTTTTTCCTTTAAAACACTTCTTAAAGCACTCCCTAGGCCAGCTCTTGAGCACACAAAAATATCTTCAGTGTAGCCATGGTTTCTCCAGTAAAACACTGACAAAGCTATGTAAGCTTGGGATATTGTGTAGCATACACTGTCTCCTGATTCTTACTTACACGTAAATTCAGAGCATAAATCATGGCTTGGTTTAACGTGGCAATTGCTGGCAAGCACATACACATTTTAAAGGAAAATGCTTCATCTCTCAACGTCTCAGAGCTCCAGTAAAACTAGAGGGGACTTGAAGCCCATCAGCAATGGGAGTGTTCAGCTGCAAAGCCTTTTCTCATTAAGCAGCTGAGAACAGACACTTTGACTGCAGCTTTCTGGACAGTGCAAGGTGGCCAACAGATTTATTTATCACAGTAATTTTTGTGCACTGCCAGGGTCATTGATTCAAGGGAAGAATTTGGGGTTGGCAGCTATTCCTAGGAAAAAAGTAGACACAAGGAAGTTTCCCCTGAGTTATCTAAAGGATTTCAAAAGCCCTTGTGTTAAAATGCAAGGTCTAAATCAGATTTCAGTCAGAGAAGAGAGCACCACTGGTAAGTATTATAAATTCAAACAACTGCTCAGAAACTAAAATCATTACAGAACAAACTTCTTAAACTCAAAAGCTGCATTAACGTTACACGTTTGCAATTGCTGGCTCTGCCCTATTTGTGCTTCTGATTCATAAAAAGATCCAGTTTCTAACACTCAGCACGTCAGAACGAGGAATTTCTAAACAAGCCAGAGCAACAACAAAGGGAAATTTTGTTCTTTCGATGAATGAACAAACACGGTTTTGTCTCCTTAATCTCGCCCTACAATTAAAACCTTTGTGAACAGAACCGGAGGTCGCAGCAGAAGTGCCCCCTGCACACGCAGCTCCTGACCTGTGTAGAGCCTGTAGCACTTCCCGGAGCGGTTGCGGCCGGCACGTCCTGCCCGCTGGTTGGCCGAGGCTTTGGACACCGGCACCACCACCAGGCACTCGATGGCCGTTTTGGGGTTGTAGGCCCGCAGCTTCACAAAGCCACAGTCGATCACAAAGGCAATGCCATGGACTGTGATGGAGGTCTCAGCAATGTTGGTGGCGACGATCACCTGCAGGCACACGCACAGAGAGGATCCTGTGAGCTCCCCGGTCTCAATGATCCCATCAGGCCCTTGCACCAGGGCACCAGCACCCAAATACCAGCCACGTGAGACATCTCAGCCATGACAGGCCCAGGACACACCCTGGAGCACAAAAGGACACAGTACAAGCAGCAGAAGGAGCTGTCAGCTTGAAATAAGCCCAGTTTGCACAGCAGTTCTCACAGCTTCACAATAACCTTCTTATTCAAATTTATTCTCTCTTCATAAAAGAAGAGCTTGGCAGTGTTTGCAGAGAAAATCATTGGCAGTGTTTGCAGAGAAAGGATTAACTGACTGTAAATCAAGCGTTCTTATGTAGCAAACTAAGGATATTTTCTTTCTGCTTCTCAGTTACACTGAACTATTCTTTGTACACTGGAATGAGGTGGGGGATAGGAGGGGAACAGAGTTGATTAAGAGTTCCACATTCAGCATTCCTGCAGAGATTCACTTATAGGTGTATGTCCTAAAATATTAAAAAATAACTGTTCCCAGACAACAGTGAGAAATCTAATCCTTATTTCACTTGAAATTAATTGACTAATGTCATATCCTGGGGAAACATGAACATGAAATGTTCTTCAATGCCAGATGAACAATTTCACTTGTCAAACTCCAGCAGTTACAAGAATTATAACAAGTCGCCTTGGTGTAGTTTTGTCAGCTTATTTCAGCCCTAACACAGGCTCTGCATAAGCAGAAAGCACTAATCATATCCAGTTATATACTTCTGTGACATTGAATGTCCAAACTAGACTTGCAGAAGTCAAAACAAAGCTTTTTTTCCACTAAAATCAAGTAAGTTTAAACTTGTTTCTTAGATGAAAACACAGCACTTACCCACTCTGTCACTAACTTTTCCACTACAAATGGAAAACAGCCATGGACGTTTAGATCACAAAAAGAAAGAAAACAGTAAAAGCAGAGGAGTTCAGAGTGCAAGAAGCTGCAACTGGATGAAGACAAATGCACAGTTGTACGGAGACACTTAAAAATTGCAGAGTTGATGAGGTAGACAGAAGAGTTGGAACTGACATGTATAGGAGTGACCAAAGATGGAAAGAGAAGCCAGGAAACATGTTCTTGGTTCCCAGTTTGAAAGCTGACAGGCACTGATGGGAGCTGCAGAAAGCCTCCCTCAAATCAGCATTTGCAATAGTCCCATGATGTGAAGCTGATAAATGCAACCTGACGCCCTTCTGGGTGGCAGAAATGGAGATACACACAAGAGCCTCACCTTCCTGACAGTGTGAGGGACTCTCTCAAACACTTTCAGCTGCTCAGGAGAAGGCAGCCCAGCGTACATGGGGAGAACACGGAGGTGCTTTTTCATCCCGGTGCGAGCGAGGGCCCGAGCCTGTTCTATGAGCATGGAGACAACAGTCTCCACTTCCTCCTGGAGCCAGAGCAGCACAGGGCACAGAATGAGAGAGGTTTCATTTTAACAGCACATTCCTGTCACTTAGATACAAAAATTGCACCAGAAGAATACCACTGTAATTGTCCAAACTCCAGGACTTTGACTAGCTCCCTCCATTTTGTAATATTCTTACATAAATTGCTA
This sequence comes from Eulacestoma nigropectus, assembly GCA_013397775.1. Classification (NCBI taxonomy): domain Eukaryota; kingdom Metazoa; phylum Chordata; class Aves; order Passeriformes; genus Eulacestoma; species Eulacestoma nigropectus. The sequence continues at coordinate 4,438,457 of VZTE01004705.1, forward strand.
TTAATAATAAATAAAGCTTTACCTACATATTTCACTGTTATTTGAGTCAACGTCACACTACAAACACATGAGCAAAATCACAGGGGAAGGACTGAACCAAGCTCAGGAGGAAGCAGGGTAATTTTCCTGTCTGTCTCAACTGGTGAGAGCAAAACGGGAGGCCAAACTATTTTGACAGTGTAGAATGCTGTGGGCCTGGATCAGGAATGGCACAGGAACAGCATTAATACCTCTTGCTCAACTTCATGTTTAACCTCAGCTGTGGCATCTCACTCTTATAGAAAGAAAAGAAAATGTTCAAACACCGCCTCATGAAATACCAAACTCATTATTCCACAGTTAAATCAATAACGGGACTGAGGAACTGCTTTTGAAAATATGCAAGATGTTATTGAAGCTCTTCAAGGTAGCTCCTCACTGGAGAAACGATGAGTTACCTCCCATTTGCTCTTCCCAGCTGCAAAGTGAGCTGACAAGCATAAACAGAGCAGAAGAGACCAGTACATTTTGATCTCATGGCAATTTGTTTTTCTGTCAAACACTTCGGATGTTAAGCCTAACAAATGTAAATTCCACTTGCCTTAACTATTAATGATGACTCACTGTCAATTTAAGAGCTGGCTATGTGTGACTTGCACCAACAAACCACATAATATTCTACTCACTAATAAGGCTGAGAAAATACAGCATTAAATGACAAAAACTATCATCCATCACTAGCTTTGATAAATTCTGGCCATATATTGTCTTTACATCTTTGGTACTGGCCTAGTTTTGCTCCCATCAGTACAGAAATGTTTGTCGTCATCACTGAGAATAAAGTAAGCACAACTAAGGAAAGCCTCAGGAGACTGAGGCAGCTTTGCAAAGCTCACAATACAGCACTGTAAAGTAAAAAGAAGAAAAAATTGTTTATGTCTATACCTGGCCAGTTAAAAATGCCAGTATATCACCATCATTCTCCATCTGGTGAATTTTCATTGTAGTTTCCACAGTTGACTTTATATAGTCAGGAACAGGGCTATGGGGAGAGAAAACAGTAGAGACATGAGCAGAAAAATAGGTAGAGACTCCTCCCCTGCAGAAGGGACAAACAGAGCAGCTTTTGGACACCAGAGCTCTAACCCAGACAAAATGATAGCACAGTTGCACATTCTCACTACTGCCAAGACCAGACAGGAACACACCTCTGCAGGTAAAAGATGTCCACTGGAAACGTCCTCCCCTCCACAGTAAGGATCACACTGGTGTCTTTGCTGGGGTCACCGGTATCGTTTTGATTAAAGAAATCCCTGAATTTCTACATTAAAATAAAAACAAATACTTTCAGTTTGACATTTCAAGGAATGGAGAGAAAAACCTAAAGACACGAAGAAGTTAAATTACTACTACTTGGATGTTTACTTCATAAATTTGACAGTGTCAATTAAAAAATGTGAAAGTTTGATTTTGTTGCCTTCTGTCTGGGGTTCAGGCATTTAGCTCAAATAGTCTTGCATGTTTATTACTTTGAGAAGTAAAAATTGAAAAGGGAAATAAAATTAATTGTATCAGCTGATACAGTTGGAAAAAGAAAATAAAGAAACTTTTAACTGGATTTATTACATTAGCAAAGTCACAGCTAAGAACTTAGAAATGATTGGTGCAAAAAGGGTTGTATAGGGCCTGCATATTCTCATCCATTTTTGGATGAGCAAGTAAATTTTCCAGCTCCTACTGAACACCAAGATCTCACTTCATGAAAGCAGAGTTAGGCATGATTTATGTAACTTTTTCATTTATGAATTGTGAGACACCTTCGTAAATTTAGATTTATTGTCATGAAGTATTTTCAATAAATAACAGAAAGAGAATGAACTTAAGAACCCAAATAATTCAACTTCTACAAGCTTTGTAGAGATAACCATCAACTCTCTGTATTAAAAAAATGTTTATATAGTCACACCAATCATTTTGCTCCTTTTAACTCCTTTTATATTAACTGTCAACTATTTGAAATGTGATTTCTGGCAGTTAAAATTTTGCACTGTAATGTACAGAATATATAGCAGGGCAAATACTACCAAAGCACAGCACACTACCAACACTCATGGCACATGATACTTGTCACTAAAGGAAATCTCAGTGTCCCCACATCTTCAGTGCCACATGAAAGCTTTCACCACCACATCTTATTAAGGACAGAGGAGTTAGGAAAAGTGGAGAAGAGGAATGAATATGATACAGGAGATGGAGTAGCTGCCATATGAGGAGAGAGTGAAAAGGCTGTGCTTGGGGAGCACAAGGTTGGGAAGACACAGCTGAGGTTTACAGAATCAAAGGTGACAAAGTAAATGAAAAACTGGGTTTGGGGGTGTTTTTTTTTTTAAAAAACAAATCCCCAGTACAAGAACTAGGAGATCCTTGATGAAACTAACAGGTTTGAAAGAAACTAGACCAAGTACTTCATTATATAGCAGTTGGCAAACATCTGAAAATTACTCTCACATGGTGTCCTGGAGACTTGCAGCTTCATGGAGCAGATTCAAAGACAAATTAACAAACAGCAGGTCTATAAACACATAGTAGAAGGAAACAGCAGGAAGGTGCTGTCTAATATCTCTACTACAGCTACTGCAGATGCTGAGGCAGCTCAAAGAGAACAGACCCACAGCAGGTGCACAGGCTCATGTGCTCTCCCTAAACAGCATCTCCTGTTGCTGCTGCTACAAGCAGAACACAGGGCTGGGTGAAACACTGCTCAGATCTACGAGAGTTCTTCTTCTCTTCCTACTCAAAATTAAATTAATGACATTCTTAGAAAATTTACATAAATTTCCACAGGCTACAAGTTAGGGATCTAGTAACATCTCACTGAAATTAAATCTATTCATTTATCACTTATTTTTACTTGTCTACAGCTGCCTCAGATTATTTCTATCAGCAAAACTGAGCTAAATCAATGCCTCTTAATAAACTAAGCCAAGAGAACATATTTTAATAAAGAATACAAATAAGGAGAAAAAAGGCATCAGTACATAAAAAGCAGATTCATATTTAAATTCACATCCGAAACAGTTTGCTAATACAACATGGAAACCAAACAGAGCAACTGAACTACAGCAGATTTTTTTTTCCTGCAACCACTCAAGCAGCAGCAACACTTCCCAAGCAGCACAGAGGATAAGCTGTACATAAATGGCAGTGGAGCTGCCACCTAATGTCACTTCATTTCAACCCAAATCTCTGAGCTGTACCTCTGCATCCAAGGTGGCTGAAGCCACAATCAGGCGGAGATCTCCACGCTTCTTCTGAACCTGGGAGAGAGACCAACAACATCCTGAGTAAAAATTGTTTTCTGAAATACAAGACTAGAACCAAGATTTAAAGAACCCAGATTACCAGAAACTTCTCTACAAAACTGCTTTAAACTACAAGACAGATGATGAATGAAGCAGCCATATCACCCCACAGGTCTAAGAACCTGATAACTGTTTGGAGTTTTATATATTTATTTTAAGGGCATAGAGTCTGTTATTTTAATTTACTCTTAATTTCTGGTGGGAGTCAGATCTTTAGTAGGCTGAAAGTCAGCAACAAGCCCCCATCACATCACTTCACATGATCAAAAGCAGAAAAATGAACACTGTATTTTTGGCACTATCAGCTAAGGAGAGATTTCAGCATCGGGGGGAAGAAATAGAGGATCCTGAATGTCAGATGACCAAAGAAAATAGCTGGGTATGTACAACAGGCTGCAGGATAAATGAGGAAGCAGCAATCACACTCCCTAAATGTGGAAGCAGCAATCACACTCCCTCAATTACCAGCCATCAGGATCAGAGGTTTAATGAAAAGGATGGAAATTAAAACAAGTTACAGAGAACTGTATTAAAATTACCAAATTAAAATTACACAGAACCATGAACTAAAAAAGAATTACCTTTTTTAGTAAGCCAATGGCAATGTCTGTATAAAGAGTCCTCTCATGAGCTTCATCCAGCATGAGGACACTGTGAATAAAGCAGAAAGATGAAGTTTCAGTAATTACTTGACTGACACTAGAATCAGTGTCTCCCTGTCTTCTAGAAACACCATTATTTGAAATCTGCTGCTGGACTATTACTGTTCACAGCCACTTACAAAACTGGAAGCTAAAAAAACTTGCAGCAATGGAGCAGAGAGAAAAATGTACCTGACAAGACATGGGACATACACACTGTTCTTTATTCAGGCTAGCTTTTGGAAAGGAGTGGAAGAAAACATGTTTATGTTCACTGTACTGCATAGGTCTTCTGGATGTCAGAAAAGCCTGTTTGTTGTTGATGTTTTTATTAGTATAAGGAAGAACAAATAATTTAAAATTAGGAAATGAAACAATTCAGACTCCATAAGGCCCACTCAGCTTTTGTCTCAAAACCACAGCATCAAATCCCATTGGTTTTGGTGTCGCAATGATCAACTAGCAGTCTTTACAACATAAAGAAGTCAAACTTCTCCAATAATTTTCACTTTTTTGGTATTTAATTTATAATAGCCACTAATAATTTACAAAAACTGCTATCATAATAGCTAAAAAAAATACACGTTTTTACCAAATTGCACTTCAGCAAGCACTCATTCCATGTTTTCTTACCTGTATCTTGTTAATAAAGGATCAGCCATCATTTCCCTCACCAGCATACCATCAGTTAGAAACTAAAAGTGAATGCAAAAAAATAAAAAAAGTAGAAAAATCCTTATCAGATAGTCTCAACTAACTATGATTCTCAAAGATGATTTTCCAGGCTTCTGCCTGAATGTTTCCTTGCCTTTAATTTTCTAATGATCTATCAAATTAGACTATGACTGCAACTGTGGTCTTGAACTAAGCAAGAATTGATCGTAAAAACCTCCAAATTTCCAACTGTAAATGAAAAATCATCATGCCTAAAAAAAAAATTAAATTTAGCTCTATTTAATGAAAAAGCATCTCCATTTTTTTCACTGTAAAAGGAACACTAGGCTCTGAAAAAAAAAAATCATAAAGCAAATTGTCTCATTCATCATCACTGCTATTCCAGTACGACTAAAGCAAATCCTCTTCTGGAGGAACACAAGCAACACTAACATTGCTCACAGCACTGAAGAACAGCTGCAAAGCTGCCATTTAATCCACCAAATTATCTCTTAGCCTACTCATTTGGGTTTTATCAGTGCTTTTAATCAAAATCTATTTTCAGGGTAGGGAGGATACTTTTAATCAGTGATTCACTGCAGCCTTGCCCAATGACTTTGAGTGACACACAGGTCACACCAGCGCTGTACCAACAGCTGGTCATACCTTGGAATTGTCCTTTAGATTTAAAATGGTGCTTGTCAGACTATCAGAATAGAACAGGTACTCATTTTATTAAGCTTTGGATTGCCACAGCCATTTCAAGCACAATTTTGGGGTACCCACTTGGGAAACTGAAATGTTACCTATTCTCTTGACTGGGCAGCACAAGGTTCTCAATAATTTTGCAAAAGTACTTGAAGAGTTTCAACTAATCCCTTCAGAGTAACCACACACTGTTCATGTTTCACCTTAATTCTTGTAGCCTGTGGGTCTGTGCAGTCATCAAACCGAATACAATATCCAACCTCATGTCCCAGCACTGCACCTCTTTCATCAGCAACTCGGCCTGCAACCTGAGAAGAGATCCTCATAAGCAAGAAACAGCTCAGCACACTTCAGCCCTGTGTCATTACGAACTACAAAGACATCTAAAGACACAATAAAATTCCATAATATATAAATTAGTCCCACTGGAATTCCAACAAGAAGCTACTGGCAATCATTTGAGTGACACTCTAAGCCATACCTACAGGCAGTGAATTCATGATTTCAGTTGGAAACTTATCACCCCATCACTTTCAGCCTAAGAATTCAGGGTAATTGTCAGTCTGGGTAATGCAAGCAGAAGTTCAGGAATTTCTATGCCTTATATCTTTGCAACTATCTATCTTTATTTCTAACAACCCCCACGCTCTAGATGGGAGAGCAGGTAAGTCACCTATTAAAATAAAATACCACTTTCAGTTCAAGACAAAGCAATAAATCCTTAGTTATATTTCTCATCTCCTGTAACAGCCACAGTCCAGGCAGTCTGCAACAGTCTCAAAGAAAAACCCTGCTGTGTCTATGCACTAAGCCTGAATGGAATAATCTTTCTATTTTAGGCTTAAAAATGACGCATTAAGACATGAAAGGGAAAAGAGAAGTGAGTTTGCTGTGAGAAATCATTGCAGCACTCCCAACATCTCCCAGAGAACTTGTGCTCTGTCAGCTGGCTGCCCTATGAAGGAGAAAAGGGAGGACACTGCAGGCAGACTGCCCAAAGCACAAGATGCAGAGCACTGCTAGAGACTGTTCCCTTAACCAGGCTGGGTCTGGTCAAAGAATACCAGATTCTACAGCATTTACCAGAGGCAGATGATGCTGTGTTATGGATACCACTTACTACATTATAGAGAACAGGCAAAATGAGGGTTATAAAATGGCACCTCAGTTCTCTGTACAAAAAGAATGCTGCAGCAGAAACTTCACCTAAGTCAGGGGCTGGCAGCAGTTGTGAAGACAAGGACCACTGGATGCTTTCTGTGCACACTGTTACCAGACAGAAGCCATTGCCCTCAGCATCTCCTCTTTTCCCCCTCACAGCACATCCAGCTGACATTATGCTCTCCAAGACATAATATGTATATGCAAAAATTTCTCACAATAAAACTGTTTCTTCTTCTGCCTGACATTTTTACAATGGAAACAAAAAAAATCCACACCCCATAACAACAACAAAAATCAAACACAGAAAAAATATTAAAAATCTAGTTATGAATTGCTAGAAAGAGCTACACAACCTCTTGTTTCTTCCACTGGCTGCGAAACTGTATGCAGATTTACATCACTGTTTCACCTTGTGAAAGAAGTTGAGGGTCACACAAGCACAGTTCTGGTCCTGAGTCAATCACAGCTCAGCCCTAACTTCTGTACACAGTTCTGCTGACATCAATCAATTTTACTTCAAAGCTTCTACATCTGCAATTCTGGAGCTGGAATGTTTGGCCAGACCCGCTAATGAGGTTGAATTCAGTGTGTAACACCAGCAACTCTTATAGAAAAATAAGCAGAAATAGCTATTCATTCAGGAGCTCATGCAGATTCCTGCTATTCAGCAAAACCTGCTGATAAACTGGATATATAGTGACAACAGACTGGGAAGATTTGGACACTCACTGAAACAGCAGCGACCCGACGAGGCTGTGTCACCCCAACAACTCTTCCTTCGGCTGTCCAGCCAGCTTCTGCCAGGTACTGCAAACAAGAATGGGGATAAGAGAGGCACTGGTCACGCAGTGGTTATACCAAGCTGTTAGTCCCTCACACTTTGTGTTTTTACCTGGTTCTGCTCAATATTCCATGTAAAATCCCCTGAGGGAATACCTGATTTTACCAACCTAAACAGACACTTACTTGTGGAATCTGCGTTGATTTGCCACATCCTGTTTCCCCAATAATCACCAGAGTCTGGTAGTTCTCCACTAGGTAAAGTATGTGATTCCTTAGCTGAAAGAGAAGATGGCATTTTAAACATAAAAAACAGATTGTACAATGACAAGAAAATAATTAAAATGACAATATTTACATATCTGGCAGACACAGTAACTTCTTGTTAGATGGAGTTCACTGCCAAAAGCTAAACAGTCCTTTAAAATCTCTAAATGACATGTACAACATATAGTAAATAACATACATCAACAAAGCCCTTAAAACTGTCAGCTACAGTTGCCAAACAGGACAATAAATTCCAGTCAACAGAGAGCAAAGTCAAAAAATTATTTTATGTTGCAAAGTGATTTCACACTGCCCTTTACAAAAAAAAAAAGACAGACGAGCCAGACATGATACAACACATTTAATATACCAAAAAGAACTTCTGTACCTTAAAAACAGGCAGCTTTTGCCTTTGCTGTTCAATGGAGAGGGAAGCATAACGGTTATAGATGACAGTCACAGCGCTGCTCTCAGCAGGACTCTGCCTCTCCTCCGAGACACTGACACCAGGACCTTCCGAGCCTGCACGGCAGGAGTGAATTTTAACTGGAACAACACACTACTGCCTGGTATATCACAATACAGCCAAAATAAATATGTTCCATACAAACAGGAATCAGGCGTGGCAGCGTATTAAAAACCAAACCAAACAAGTGTTCTGTGAAAGCAATCGAAATACTAACTAACAATGAACAAGGGATATGCCCCTCTCTTCAGCTCTGAACTTACCTCAGGAACTGAAACCTGATTTATTCCTGCTGCAAATTATCACAATACTACTGACACCTGAAAAGGAGGAATGACGCTAGTGAACTAGAAACAAAAACTCATCTCAGTAACAGAACGTGTCATCTCCAGCTGCAGATTCAACTGGGAAAGTCTGAGAGCAAAGAGGAAGATTCCCCTGTTTTGTAGGATTTGCTTGCTTGCACTTTTCCCACTGTTAAAAAGTTAGTCCCTGTTCAGAACTGCCAAGCAGTTTTACCATAAATCACCAATTACTGTGATTGTTTCCAAGGTCCTTCTGCACTGAGCTGCTCTCCCTGGTGTTAACCAGGGTTATTCCCACCCAAGGCCAGGATTTTGCTCCCCCCTCAGAACTCCTTGGGATTCCCCTGCACACTTCGCAGCCCGTTGAGACCCCCCAAAGGGCAGCACACCCACCACACAAACCACCCACCCCATCCCCTCCCCTGCCACCCCACACCGGGCAGCACCCAGCTGGAGCCACAAACACCCCGCCACCCCCTGCGCTTTGGCAGGGAGGGGACAGCCATTTCCCTGCTGCCCTCATTGAATCACCAAGGTTGGAAAAGACCTTCAAGATCAGCCAGTCCAATCACCAACCCTGCCCCACCGCTGCAACCCCTAAACCACATCACCCAGCACCAGATCCAGACACCTCTCGAAAACCCTCCGGGATGGTGACTCCACCACCTCCCCGGGCAAATTATTCCAATGCCTGACCACCCAAACAGCGATAAAAAAATTTATAACAGCTAATCTGAATCTCCCGTCTCAGTTTCAGGCCATTTCCTCTGGTTCTCTCGCGGCAGACACCGCAGAAGAGACCGGCTCCCACCTCACTACAGCCTCCTGTCAGGGAGTTGTAGGGAGCGACGAGGTCACCCCTAAGCCTCCTCTTCTGGAGATAAGCAAACCCAGCTCCCCACGCCGCTCCTCCTAAGACATGTTCTCGAATCCTTTCCGAGCCTTGTCGCCCTTCACTGCAAACACTCCAGCGACCCCAAAGAGCCGAAGGGGGCAGCGCCGCCGGCTGTCGCCGCACCCCTCACCACGGCCAGGCAAGTCGGAGCTCTATCCACCACACCCCCCCACCACGGCCAGCCGGGGCTCCCTCCCCCGCACCCCTCACCGCGGCCAGCGCGGGCCGGGGCTCCATCCCCCCGCACTCCCCACATCCCTCACCCGGCTTCCAAAACTTCACGGGCCCCACGGGCGCCGCCATCTTGGGGTGAGAGGGCGGCCGGAAGCGGCGCGCGGCGCCCACGTGACGCGCCCCGCGTTGCCACGGGGAGCGCGCCCCCTGGCGGGCCCGCCCGCAGCGCGGGGCTGGGCGGAGCTCCCCGGCAGCGCCGCCTTGCGCTGCTTCCCTCACGGGCCGGGCCGCGCTCGTAACACTTAATAACCTCTAATAACCCATGCGAGTGGGTGGGTTGGCACCGCTACACTGGTTGGCTGAGGAGCAGTGGGCGATAAGGGAGTAAGGTGCGAATTTGGATCAAGTGAGGCCTGGCACAGAGCAGCTGTGGCT
>VZTE01004705.1:4448839-4520862 GCA_013397775.1 Eulacestoma nigropectus
TGGTAAAAATGCTATAGCCTTAATTTTTAGCACGAATTACTTTGCAACACATATTGCACTTGATCACCTAGGGGAGCACATAGGGTTTAACAGGACTGAGAGATCACTGCCCGAAAGTCGTTGCTCATTAATTAATGAGAGCTGATTCCTTCTCCAATGATTGCCTCCACACTACCCATGCCACAGCTGCTGCACTTTGTACTAGGGAGCTGAAGGACAAGAAGGAAAATTATCACACTAATAGTGAGTAGATGCAGCTGTGCCCCACCACAGGCTCATTACAGCCTGTTTAAACCACAAACACACCCATGAAAGCCCATGGAAGTTACTATTGAATCAAACTTAATGTAGGCTTTGAGTTAATTAAACAGAAGCTAGAGGAAATAAAAAATATAGAAAGCCCACACTGCTTCTAGTAAGTTCAGTAATACTGTAAAATATTCATGGTTAGGGGGGAAAAAATCTAATCACATTTTATATTCTTATAACTTCCCATGCTAGCAGTGCAGTTATGGTGATTAACACAAAGGGCACCCCACAACACTCTATCTCCATGGTCACTTGTGCTGAGTAACCACATGTAAAAGAGGTTATTAAGTTATAATTATGATGTTCCTAAAGTTCTAGGTATATGTTTCAATGTACTTTTGATATTAAGTCCACACCATCAAAAATAAACACAACTCCCAGTATTTTGTATCATCAATCTATTACCAGTTGCTGAGAAAAAATCCTACTAATGGCACATGGAAAGAGTTGCCTATTAAAGTAATGAGATGAACAACAAAGTGGAAAAGTTACACTTGAGAACATATATACCAATAATTATTATGAAAATAAGATTGCACAAACAGTATTTTGCATAGAGTACAACACTGCATGGGTTCTGTCTTTATGGAAAATATAGCTAAGAATAAAAATACGTATTTCAAACTTCTTCACATCTGGATTGAAGTTAAGACTACAAAACTATAAACTATTGAATATTTACAGATTAGGAGAGCCAGAATGATTACATTTCCATGATTACAAGTGCAGAAGAAAAAGGCCCAGTTGCATACTAATCGGTACATTGTTGCATTGTCCATAAAGACCATTTTTGTAAGATCCATGTGTCCAGTTTAATGTTAACCTTCTGCTGTTTAGCTGAAACCCATGTGAAATTCCCCTGCCAAGTTTTAACCTTCACCTCTGAAGCTCAGAACCCACAAGACACTCACACAAGCATATACCCGAGTATTTTGCAGTAGAAGAGCCCTAACAATTTGAGAAATGGTAAACCTTTGCTTTGACTAATGAGTATCTGCACTGGCAGGCTGCTGGAACTTCAGTACCTCAATGTGCAGCTGTTTGGGAGGATAGCTTATTCATTTGAGGGTGGTTTTTTCCCCCCAGAAATGAATGGATTAAAAAAAATAATAAAAAAACTGAGCTTCCATGAAACCTTAAAAATGGTTCTTTTGCTGACTTCTGTGTCATTGCATTTCTGGTGGAATTAGGACTTTTGTGAAGAGGCAGCAGCTTCACAGATTTCAGATCTACTCAGCTTTTCCCACAAGATCTGACAGCAGGAGCAGCCACAAAGAAACCAAAAAGTAAATCTGGTAATGCCAAGGAATTGGTCTCATTTGGCTCTACTACAAACACAGTGGGTCCTTTAGAATACTATCACTTGCACACATTTACTGCATGATGTCCAACAATCCAAACAGTCCAATGTAAAGGTCAGTTGAAATTCAGTCACTGCTAAAACCTTGTTTGCTGACACATTAGCTCGTTCTGCCTGCCAGCATAGCTTTGTGCGAAGAAAACGTAACATTCGAGAAGTAGTAGTGTGGTACTGACCTACTGGTGTCTAGATTAGCGTTACTCCTGTTCTGTGTCATGAAACGGTGGGGAGTTTGTACAACACAAAACCAAGACTGATTGCAGAACTGAACAGCAATCCTGCTTTCATCCTTGGAACAGACTCTTAAGCAATATTAATTTCAGTACCTAGATTTCTTAAAAATAAGGGTTGAGCTACTGAGCTATGACACTGCCAACCCATCAGCTTAAAACATGCATGAACATGTTGAGAAATGAAAACTTAACAGAATAGTAGAAGTCAATAATGGCTTTATAGTGTTCTTCAAACAAAGCCACAATTCCAGTTTCACTTTCTCTCAGTCTGAGGTTTCTTTCCCAGCTGCTCTCACAAACATGCTGCAAGACAGTGCTGGACAGGGATGGATGGACGTGGTTCCTGAGGTTCTGCTTCTTGCTTTGCATGGACATGCAGTTCATCTCTCTATGATCCAGTGTGGCCTCATAACCAGGGAGCCATTCGTCTTAGTCAGCGGGGGAGAGGTGTGCATCGTGTTATTTGGGGTGTACACGGCCTCCCTGGAGGCATGCAGCCAGCTCCTCTTCCTCTTCAGATCTCCTACAAACGCTCTCAGATATAAAAATTCCATTCTCAGGAAGTGTTCCCTGGTCACATCTCTGGAAGCCACTGTTATCCTGAACAGCTGGTCCCACACCCTGTTCTTCTTGCAGCTGGAAAACTCTTTGAGGTTGATAGGTTTTGACCGTGAATGAAGAATCCGAAATTCCAGGTCAAAGTGTGCAACTGTGGGGCCTGACAGGATCAAAATGTTACTGCTGTTCAGCTTCCCATCTGTCCACGTAAAACTAGCAAAGGCAGAGCGAGAAAATTTTGAGTTAATTCACAATAATCAGTAAACAAAGTATTCACTGAAAGTTCTCCATCACATTTAGTTATGTTGTTATTACAACCCAACTGATGAGCAGTGGGCTCTTTTAAGTATAAATAGTGGACATAAAATCTGATAAGGAAAGCAATTCTGCAACATTTCTTGTTTTCCTTTCCATGTAGAGAAATCATGTAAAGCAAGAGAAAGAAACTGGCACTTGCCTGTAGGAGCCTGTTGTCACTCGAATGCCATCAATTAGCATGAACTTTTCACGGACTTTTCCAATGATTTTGGCACCTGACCTAGTGCAGTATGTGCTCCCCGTGATAATTCGAACCCTCATCAACTGTTAAAGACACAGCAAGAGTCAGGTGGAGTGCCAAGTTCAGTGATTGCATTTAAAGGAGTAACACAGCAATAACCATCCCTGCTGAACTGTGCACTGGCACAAGAGTCACCCGCTAGGAACCAAGTGATGATTTTGTCTTGTTTTTGTACGCAAAGAGGTGACATTAAGGGGCAAACCCATAAACTGCCTGTGCAGAATGTGACTGTGAAAATTCCTAATCATCAGGATCCAAATTCCACAGACTCCTGAGAACCTGCTTCTCCATCAACCTTCAAAGCCTCGGCGAGCCCAAGCAGCTCCAGTCATGCTTTAGGAACTGGACATTCCTCCTGCATTTCCTTGAACATTCAATTAGTATTTGTGCTCAGAAAGCAGCTGTAACATCCAATTACAAAGGTTTCAGATTTTCTATTAATTGCTGCCTTATGTAAGAATAGTCAAATCTTCCAAGAAAGAGATGGAGCTACATAACCCCCATTTTAAGTTGTGGCAGCAGGTGTAATAATTTCTTCTTTTGACAGCTCAAAGATTACAGCCATAAGAGGATCAGTTCCCTACCCCTATAAATATGACAAGGCTCACCTTTTCCTGCTCAAGGTCAACTCCCAGATCCTTGCACATTTTTAGAAAGTGGGAAAACGAAGACTGATCTAGAAGGATATACACTTTAACTTGCCGCTGGCTACAGGCTTCCAAGAGGTCTGTGAAGATATCAGTATCTGTGAAGGAATCCATAACCAGGGCAATCATCTGCAACAAGTTTCAGAAGAAACCATTAGGCTGTTTCCACAGCATTACAAGGGACAAGTTTGACTTTCAAATTAAATATTCCCCCCTGCCTTTTTTTCAGGTGGTTATGGAACATGGTACAGTCTTCTGTGATACAACATATTCTTCCTCACCCTGAGATAGAACTAGACACCTGTTTTTGCCCTGTGTTAGGCAAATCTGATCTCTTCCTAGGCAAGGGGTTGTTTTTTTTCCTGAGAACAGATGGCTTTTCCTCAAAAGCATTGCCAGAATAAAAAGGTGAGCTTACTTCCAATGCTACAGTTTTCCAGTCTTTCAGCTTTTCAAATATGAAAAGAAACAGTAAAAAAACCCAAAACCACCAGTGTCTGACTGCTCTTTACATCTCACCTCTCTAAGATAAAAGTAAGGTTTGTCTTCAACTTATTATTCAGATTCTCATATTTCAAGTCAAGATCTGAGTAAAACATCCCTTGAGAGCCAGCTCCCTACCCCCGCAGATCTTCACCATGGACTGAACCCCAGGGTTTGCCGTGGATCGTCTGCAGGATGGGGAAGCAAAGGCTGTTTCAGAGAGCCGGGAATGGGCACACTCGGGATGTATCGCTCACAGGTGCCAACGCCCTGAGGGAACTTAGCGGCACCCGGAGAGCCCGGACTGTTTTCAGCAGTATGGGGGAAAAAAAGCTGGCAAATAATGAACCTGTTTAAAAAACAACTACAAAAGATGGTGGAAAAGATATAAAGCAATACGAAACAGCAGAGTAATTAAAAACGGAAGGTTATGTAAGAGTAAAGTGAAGCGGGGAAGGACGAGGTGGCCCCGGGAAGCGGCGCGGGCAGGGCAGGGCGGTCCCCGGGCACTCACCTGTCGCGCGGAGCGGATCTGCCGCCGCACCGCCTCCTTGCAGCCGTAGATGCTGTCCCCGCAGCCGGGCTGGAAATGCGCCTCCACCCGCGTCAGCCCGCGGAAGGCGCCGCTGGCGAAGCCCGGCCAGCCCAGCTCCAGCGCCGGCGGCTCCAGGTCCGAGCGCTCGGGGAAGTAGGTGAGCGACGAGGCGTCGAGCGAGGCGCCGGCCGAGGGCTCGGCCGCCGGCTCCGGGCCCGCGGCGGGCGGCAGCGCGGCCCGCGCGATGTCCTGCACCTCGGGCTCCGACAGGAAGGGCGGCAGCTGCTCCCGCCGCAGGAAAGCCCGCAGCGCCTCGGGGCCGCCCGCCACCAGCTCCTCCAGCGCCAGGCGCTGCGCCTCGCTGTACGGCCCGGCCGGCGGCGGCCAGCGCCCCGAGCCCTCCTCCAGACACTGCGACGCGTTGGCCATGGCCGGAGCGCCCCGGCGCTGCCCCGGCTCTTTATAGCGCTCCGCGGGCTCCTCCGCACCGCCCGCCCGGCTCCGCTCCTCCCGGCCGCTCGCCCACGGGACAGTCACGGGTGGCACAGCCGGCAGCCTTCCCCACGCCCAGGGAAGCGCCCGCAGAAGCGCCAACCTCTAAGGAAGGATAAGCCCAGCCCTGGACCTGTTGCCCAGCCCGGATCAAAAGGCTGCTCCTAAGGTTGGAGAGGGCAAATGGCCCCAGCAGGAAAGCACCAAGCGCCGACGAAGTAACTTAGTCACCCCGATTTAAAATGCCAAATAAACAGAAAACAAAGCTCAGCGATGATCAGGTAAAAACCCCATGGCAAAAAGGAGTTTATTTGTAAAATGTTTCTCGTTCCTGTTAAAGTACCTTAATAGCTGCACGGTATAATAAAGTTAAAAAGCACATAGAACAAAAAAGGTGATCTTACATACATTCAAGAACTGCAGGAGTTGAGCTCTTAAAAATACAACTCGATATTGGCTTTGAAGGTGTATCTTGGCTCCTTGCAACTTGGTTTGCTGCCAGTGTTCCAGATTCAGGGATCAAGCAATAAAGTACCTTATCGTTTTCAACAAGTGCAGACAGAACTTTTTTTCCCCACCTCCAGCTTTAGTGAAGGAGTGGCTGCTTTGAAATCTAAGTAATGAAAGTAGTTAAGTCTCTTTGCCCATAGAGATTTCAGACAGAAATGCCAAAGTTAGTTGCTCTCAACACTTGCAGCCTTTTTGAGCTATGGATATTTTTATTCATTCATTCAGTATTCAAGCCAACAGCTGAAATGTGCCATCTACTGGACACACGTGCCCCTAAACGGGAAAATACATAACCCAGACTCTGGTTTGACTTGGCAGTGTGGTTGGCCACTGAAGTACTGAGATGCAGGTCTAAAGAAAAACAGTACAGGTCAGATGTCAGGGACAGACTGCACACAGTGCTCAGGTAAGAGACCCAGCAAGCACAGACATGCACAGAAAACTGCAAATAGTCAGATAAAGGCTTTGCAAAGCAACTAAATCTAAGCTCCATTTGATATTGAAAGTATTTTCAAAAACAGGAGTGGCACTTTAGCTCCTCAAACTAAGTTGGTAGTGGATAAAGGATAAACAGAGCAGGAAAGAGTATTTCAGATAAGACAGTTAGAAAAGTGTTTATTTAACTTCTACAGTTACTTGTAAATTAACATTACCCAACATAACCCATAACATTTCGTGGTGCATTTGTCAGTTTACTTTTGAACAGGGGCTTTGTCACACGCCCTCAGTGATTGTCTCGCCTCAGAGTTCACTGCAAAGAAGGAAGCGCACACATACACACACAGATGTATTTCTGTATCTCTAAACAAAGGTACAAGAGCATGATCAAACTAAAGGACTAGTTAGCCCAGTCTGTTTCAAAAGGCTTAAACAATGGAAAAATAATACAGTTGAAGATAACCTGCAACTGTTTCAACAGACCCTTTGCAACTTTAGTGGAAGAGTAACATATATATCACAGAAGTTAGAATAAAATCAGCTTTATGGCTCTTTGTAAAAGCTGATTCCTCTTCTGTCAAAGATAAAGGAGAAATAAAAGCCAATATTGGGAAAAAAGATTGAGAATTCCTTGATATAAGATAGATCTCCAAAGCCACTCTGAGCAAGTTCAGTGTGACTCAGATTTTTCCAGGTCTACGTAAATTAAAACTAGGGCATTAGCAATCCCAGAAAGCAGTAACAAGTTCAGTTTTGAGGTTAAATACCCAGAATTAAAATGATCGTTACCACTAATGCATACAAGAGGAAGCTGTAAGTAGTTACCATCTAATTCCTCTTTTTCATGGCTTACATTGCCATGTAAAACAAAGTGCTGGAGAGTGATGTACACGCGTATTAAAAAAGTAAAAGTGCTGGACGGGAAGTGGAAGAATCTGAAGGTACAACGTGACAGCAACTTGAGACTGGGGTTTGTGCGTTCTGTGGTCGGGGCAGGAATCATTTATTCAGGGAGAAGAGCGAGGCGTCACGGAGGCTGCGCAGGCTGGCGCTGATGTCCCGCCTCTGCTTTAGGCTGCACCTGCCAGGGTACTGGGTCATGTAGCTCCCAGGGACACGGCCCCGCCGCGACAGGATATCCACCATGTGGCTCAGCTTCGACCTGATCGTGGAGTAGTGGAATTGCCTCTCTTTATGCAGTTTTTGGAAATACTGTGCCCTGTGACTGCTGGAATATTCAAAGGACCGGAGAGAAGATACTGAGCCTGCAGAGCTTGCAAGAGAGCATTGGGATGATGATGAAGAGAGCGATTGCAGACTAGAACTGGATACAGCCTTTGCAGACAGAGGATACTCTTCTTTTGACAACTTTCTGGGAAGGAGGGGTGTTTCTGTGCCCTCTTCCTTGGTCTGTGTCACTGCAGTCTTCATTAAAATTGATGTTTGAGTGCCTGTCACTCTGGCCGTGACGGAAGCCTGAGTGCCAGTGTCTGCTGTGGCAGTGCTGGCCTGAGTGGCTGCGTTACACGTGGTCACAGCTGCCACCTCTTCCCATGGGCCCGTTTGAGTTGATGCACTTTTCTGTTCCACTGCAGCCACTTGATTGCTGAATGACTCCTCTTCACACAGGCAAGAACGACCCAGGTTACAAAGTTTTCCTGCAGGAGTATATTCAGTCTGATCTGGTTTTTCCAGCAATTTCTTTGGAGTGCTAGACAGTCTGGCAAATTCTGCTCTCAAGTTGCCTTCCACAGTGTATTCTTTAGAGGACTCTGTTCTGGTCAGCAGGTGATCAAACATGCCACTGTTCCTGCAGCTGGACGGTCGCTTGGGGCTGATGGGCAGTGACTGGGCATAAAGAATCCTGAACTGAAGGTCAAAGTGTTCAACCACTTGACCTGACAACACCAACAAGTTGCTGCTGTTGAGCTTCCCATCGGACCATGTGAAACTGTTGAAAACAAACCAAGACTCACAGTTAATCTCCAGGGCATTTCAACACATACAGCTACAGACAGCAAGACAGCTTAAAAATGAAGGTTGTCGCTGTTGGGGCAGCCACGACACACACGGACAGTGCCTCGGACAAGGGCAAAAGCCGTTTATTCAGGAAGCAGTCTCTTTTTATACACCTTTATATGTTATCATTGGTGTTACATGTTCATTGGCTGCTAAATTACTACAATAGATTAATTGTCTGTTATGTAACCACAATATACTACTGTTGGTTACCTATAGCATAAGCATTCAAGCATTCAGAAAAACAACAGGTGCAGATATGTTGCTGTTTTTCTCCTTCTATTGTTTAAATTTCTTACTTCTGTTGATACTACATTTTCACAGGTAAAACTGATTGTTTTTCTTCTCACGGGCTTTGCTTACAAATAGAAGTTAACTGTGTCCAAATTAAGATCTGTGAAGCCTTCAGACCAGCTGTTGGCCTCAATAGAAGGCAAGGTAAGAAGTCAATAGACTGTTCATTTCTGCAGGAAGAACTCTATTTAGCCATGGCCAAGCCCTCTGCTAGCAACAAGTGTAAACCAGTTTTCCAAAGGTGTTTTCAGATTTGTGTCAGCCCCACTTAGACTCAGCTACTCCATGTGCCATTGGCACTCATTAACACCAGGCACACAGCAAAGTTAATACATCCTTCTTGCAGCAAATCCCCCTTCTTGCAGCAAATCCCCCTTTCTACAGCTTCACTGGGCAGCAGCAGACCCCAATACTTGCCTGTAGGAGCCTGTTGCCACTCTGATGCCATCAATTAACATGAACTTCTCCTTGGCTTTCCCGACAATTTTGGCACCTGACCTCATGTAGTACGTGCTCCCTGTGAGAGTTCTCACTCTCATCATCTGGTTCAGAAAAGAAAGGAAGAAGTAACATCAGATTTAAGTTAATTTCAAAAAACTTTTAATTAGCAATTCTACTTAAAGCAGCTACACACACTGTGGAAGATAGGAATGAAATGAACTTTTTTATACAGTCTATATATGAGTGTTATTAATCACACCGTGCTAAATTTCTGTTAGATTGGGTGAGAACAGTCACTTCCAATTAATCATTGCCCAGGAAGGCAGGAGTGTTTTTCCCTGCCCAGAGAAACCTTTTCTGCAATGAACATAAGCCTATCCAAGCCAAGCCATAACACAGCCATGTTAGTTTATATTCAGAGCAACTAAGCAAATCACCTGCCTCACATCATCCAAACCCTTTTAAAAGAAAGTATTACGAAAGAAAGGAGATGATACCAGAGCTATACCACCCTTGAGCTTCCCACATTTCTGTTTTCCTTAGCAAGCAGTTCCTTGAGCCAGAGAATAAAGCTATTAAAATATTGCAAAATTAAATCCCTGAAAATCGTTGCATCCTCAGGACAGGGATCCCAGTGCATACTGCACCCAGCACATGGAGCTGGTGCACACCATGGCTGTAGCTCCTACATATGGGCAGCATAGAGTGGCAGATGAGTCTTTTCTGCAGAGTTTTTGCGGAGTTTGTGAGCATGTTGGATTAGAGGCTGTACTCAAACCACGCAATATTGAGCCTTGATCTTCAGGAGCTGAGAAATAGTTCAGAAAAACCCCTTTTCTTTTAGCAACAGACAGGTTGCTTTAGCCTTTCAAGGCACTCTGATGCTTTACAGAAGAGTTTCTTTGATATACATAAACTGTACCACAAAAATAAAAACAAAGCACACTGACCCTAATTTAGTACTTACACTTTCCTGCTCAGGACAAACTCCCAAATTGTTGCACATTTCCAAGAAATGGGGTACAAATTCCTGGTCAAGAAGGATGTAGACAGGGACTTGGCGGTTGTTATAGGCATCCTGAAGGTCACTGAAGATCTCAATGTCTGTGAAGGAATCCATCACAAGGGCAATCACCTGCAAGGAAAGTCACAACACTCAAGGGATTTATTTTACACAAGGCCACTGCCTCCCTCAGCCATTTTCTCCTGCTGCTATCATCAGGGCCACATGCACAATTCCTTGTCCTGCTGCACAGGCCCCGGCAGGTTCTAAAAGATTTCTATATTCCCACAACATTCCTGTAAATTCACTGTGCCCCAGCATGCAAAGCATAGACTCGAATACGATTTTCCTCATGTCTGCTGTTTTTGCTACTCTCACATCCTCCTTTCCTATGCAATCCCCTGTAATGTGGCCACACTGGGGAAGCTATCACAGCAGAATCGGGACTCCAGACAAACCATCTCCACGTGTTCTCCCAGTGTTTCAAGCAGCTACAGGAGAATTAGCTTGAATGGCCTCCTTGCTGTCGCATCTCACAAACCTCAGCTGACTTCCAGACTCTTCCTGGTTTCTAGATTCTTACTGAGTTTCAATCCCATACCTTCACAGGAAATCCCTCCACTCACACAATAGCTCTTTAAAAAAGCCAAATCCTAAGATGGGAAGATCACATTTACGAACCATCTCTCCAGCTAATTCACAGCCAGCTCACACACTGATGTGGTGCTAGAGTTCTTCCCCTTCAAAACCACCTCTTTGTAGGGACATGAAGGCATAAAGGATTCGGCTTCATGACTGAATTTTTCATTTTCCTTCTACTAAACCAGCATAAAGAACAATGATTATACAACTGTGGGTGCCTGGCACCTGCCCTTATCAGATGGAGGCTGCTGCAGCACACCCAAGGTGTCTAAGCACGCAACACAGCTGCTCTGTGTGTGGCTCAGCCTGTACTCACAGGAAACATTCCCACAGGAACAGGCTGAGCTCTGCATTCCCAGCTCTGTCCTGCTCCCTAAGGGACTGGTTCCGTTTGGCTGAGTTCTTACACATAACCTGCACAAGCACATGGGTATTTCTACATAAAGTTACTTTATGTTGGTGCTTCTTGCATGTGTCCTATGCTTTTTGCCATCTAATCACTTGTCTAAGTGTTGAAGAAGATAAAAAAAAACAGTGATGCTTTTGACAAAACCAGACAAGTAAGGAAACCACCCCTGAAAACAAAACAATTCACACTAAATCCTTGGGAACACTGATGCCTTCATACAACTGCTCAATTCCCAGCACGTTTGAGTTCTAGTCCCAGAATTAGAAGCTGAAAAAGAAATACAGTTTTGCCCAAAGTGTTTAGAGGAAAGAGAGAAAACCCTTTTCTACACTCATCCATTCAGGATAGCAAGGACAAGATAGCAGCAGTCCCTTGAACTAACTGTATTTGAGTGCATTAGTTAGGGAAGAAATGCAGCATCTGAAGTTTTCCCAGTCTTCACATTAACTTGAGGAACTCAGAAATGATTGAGAACTATCACACAGAATCTGACATTCAGTAAATTTTAGGGTGTCAGAAATGCCCTTTATGTCCACAAAAACGCTCCCTGGATCAGGCACAGCCACAGATGGGGCAGGAGCAGCTTGTCTGGCTCTTGGCTCAGTGTGAGGGAAAGTGTTTGTCAGGATGCTGCAAGGAACAATATTACAAACAAGTACAGATTTTGGGGGGAACAAATGTTTTTATGGAGTTTACTCGAGTTTCCAGGCCTGTCTCATATACCTGATAGGGACTGTTGGAGAGCAGAGCTTCCTCTGTGACCGTTTCTGGCAAGGAGCCCATCGTTCATGCCATCCTCACACACTCCCTGAGCTTCTGCCCTCGGAAGGGAGTGGAGACTAAGCTCGGTTGCTGATTCAGGGTGCGCCGCGTGCGAGCACGTTACACAAAGAGACAGGGGTTGCTTCATCTGGCCACCCAAAAAGGGAGCTATCCATTTAAATTTTAGCTGAGCCAATTGAATGGCTGCTCAGGAGAAGGGTGGTTCCCGGCTGGGGATTACGGTTGGAGGCTATAAACTCCGGGAATGCAATGAGTTGCAGGGAACAGTTACGAGTTACTACGCCACGTGGTTTTCAAGCCATACTGTGCATCAGAACAAAAGTGTCCACTCCTGAAGGAGGAAAGTCCTGTCAAAAGCAGGTCCATACGTCACTTGGGGGCAATTTGTGAGCTAAGGAAGGCAAATACAATCACGGTGTTTTATGTGTAGGTAATGCTCTTTTATAAAAGAAGCCTGTTCGGTGTCACACCCTTTTAAGGGACAGTAGGACGTTTCTGCAAGCGAATCTGTGTGGCAGAGCACATCGGTGGGGAACCTTGAACAGGAGACCTTCCACTCCGAGTGGAAGGATCAGCTGGATACAGCGGCTGTGTTGGCCACGGCAGCAGCGCTGCGGGACAGGGAGCTCTTGGCGCATCACCTCCGGAGCACCCGGGAAAGGGAGAGCTCTCAGATGCAGCATACAGAGTGCTGCCACTCTTTGTGTATTTTCGAGCTTGTCCTCCTTAACGAGGTCTGCTCTACAGGGGTTTTAAAGCCACTTGGCTTTGCTCGGTGTCCCATGGGACGCTTAGCGATCCCGGTGCCGATTTTTGATGTGCTCGCAGACCCAGGGGAGAGTGGCCCCGGGCAGGGCAGGGCAGGGCGGTCCCCGGGCACTCACCTGTCGCGCGGAGCGGATCTGCCGCCGCACCGCCTCCTTGCAGCCGTAGATGCTGTCCCCGCAGCCGGGCTGGAAATGCGCCTCCACCCGCGTCAGCCCGCGGAAGGCGCCGCTGGCGAAGCCCGGCCAGCCCAGCTCCAGCGCCGGCGGCTCCAGGTCCGAGCGCTCGGGGAAGTAGGTGAGCGACGAGGCGTCGAGCGAGGCGCCGGCCGAGGGCTCGGCCGCCGGCTCCGGGCCCGCGGCGGGCGGCAGCGCGGCCCGCGCGATGTCCTGCACCTCGGGCTCCGACAGGAAGGGCGGCAGCTGCTCCCGCCGCAGGAAAGCCCGCAGCGCCTCGGGGCCGCCCGCCACCAGCTCCTCCAGCGCCAGGCGCTGCGCCTCGCTGTACGGCCCGGCCGGCGGCGGCCCGCGCCCCGAGCCCTCCTCCAGACACTGCGACGCGTTGGCCATGGCCGGAGCGCGGGGCCGAGCCCGGCGGGCGCTTTATGGCGAGTTTGAATCCAAACAGCGCGGCCAAACCGGCGCCTTCCCCGCCCCGCGCCGCCGTTGGCTCCGGCAGGGCGGCACCGCCTCCCCGGGCGGGACGGGACGGGGACGGAGCTCCCGGGCCGGGACACAGCCCTGCCCCGTGCCCTGCTGACCTTCAGCGGGTGGGAGAGATCGCGGAGCTTTTGCCCTGAACGGAATCAAGCCCCTCCGAGAAGGACGCTCGTAATGATGCGCGCTGACGAACGCTGGAGCTAAAGCCTAAGACGCTCCCAGATCCACGGAAGGCAGGCACAGCTTTGGCTTTCCGGCTTGTCTCCAGCACCAACTGCCGCTGCTTCACAGAATCACAGAATATTCTGTGGTGGAAGGGATCCCCAGGCTTCACCAAAGTCCAATTCCCGGCCATGCACAGGGCAGCCCCAAGAGTCCCACCGTGTCCCTGAGAGCACTGTCCAAACGCTTCTTGAGCTCTGCATTCGAAACAAAAAGTTACACCCACTCACTGCCAAGATTCCTCTTCTAGACATCCCCTGGCTGTAGAGAGTTGAAGGGCAGAGACATTTAACAGAGTCCCAAGATGTAAACCAATTAAAAAAAAACCCTCAGTGGCATTTTTGTATTATTAAAAGAAATTTAATATAATTTTTAAATTAAAAAATTCAATCTCTCTATTAAAGACACGGTCAGGTGCTAATACTGTCAAACATACCCTTTTGGCATGAATTTTACATAAAGTTTAAGATTTTATGCATTGCTTCAACATGTTAAGAAACCATCTTCATACTTACAGTAGCAATAAAGTCAATTCCATACAATATCAAATATCCTTTTTTTAAAAAAAGTTTTAAATATATTAGACTCTGATTGCCAAAATGCCATTTTATACACAAAGCTGCTAATACAATATACAGTTCTTACATTATTTTTTTTTCTTCACATAAAATACATTTCATCAAGTTTTATTTGTACATCGTTTACTACTGATCAATGGAATTACGAGTTATTGCAGAAGGCTTGCCGTCATCTCTTACTGTCCTGTACACGCAGCAGTCCTGCCGAGCTGTACCAGGGTTATCCACACTCCTGCAATCTCACACTGCAAGCTAAAGGCTGAAGACATAGTGGTGGCAATACTAAGGCTGCATCTGCACTGTTTAAAAACCCGTATCTCCCCTCCGGCTGCGGGTGGAGATCATTGCATTGGTGTAGCTTTGGGAACAGGTATCTCGAGCAGAGTCTCCTCTACTACAGCTTCCACGGTTGAAATACAGCAAAATATTCTAGGTTGTAATTGTGCCGTGGCAGATGTCGCCTGGAGAGCCCAGTGGTACTTGAATTGTGTGAGGGAACTGAGAAGACCAGTACCAGTTTGGCCAACATGAAAACAGAGTAAAGGTGAAGAACAACCAGGGAGAACTGTTCTGTTGCACAGCCACGGGCAAAACAAAACAAAAAAAGGAAATGTGTTCTGCAGTAAGAGGTGAGACCTTGCTGCTGCAAGCGTGTTCTGGATTCTGCCTGTAGAGAACTGACACACCAAAGTAGTCAATGTGATTTGTTAAAATAGAATGAAGCCCCCGTACATTTCTGTTCTGTGTATTTAGGAAGAGAGAAGTGGTGATCATGAGAGAAATTGAAAGAGGAAATAATAATGTCAAAATCTGGCATGCTCTGAACTGCTATCCCCTTGCAAAAGTCTCCAAGGTAGAGATCAGCAAGAACCACAAACCTTCCAGAGATGAGTTACCTTTAGCAAGTATAAGGCACAGAAATAACCCAGGTGTAGGGAGAAACCTTCCAGCAGACAGACAACAGTTCATCCATGGCTCACTGGAGAGCAGTGCTATTGCTTTCTCAGGATGATCCCTTTTCCATGGTAACGCTGATTTAGTTTCAGCAGGGATGATGTGGGTAATCAAGAGCTCCAAGGCTGAAGGAAAAAGGACACTAGACAGAAGCTGTAATGCCATTTGGGAGCTTTTAAGGGATTTCAACTCCACAAAATAAGACCCTGCTCAATTAACTTGAGAATTCACTGCCTCCACTGAGTATTGCACTGAGTCATTATTGCTGTTGCCCTGCCATGCTCTTCTCCTTCCCAATCAGGAGTTCCTCATCCAGGTGGTTCTTCAACCACACCTCCAAGACGGCACAGAACCACATCAGCTAGAGTCAGTTCTTCCCAAAACTGAGACCGTTTTAAGATTCAGGAGCACCAAAGAAGTGAAATTAACTGGGCTGAAATCACATCATGTGGTATGTGAAACACAGATCCAGGTCTGATTTCAAAGAGATCCCAGCAATGGTACTTAAGCCCTTATCTAACATTTCAGTGCTGGGGCTGCCTCGGCTGAGCTCAGTAAAGTAGCGACACCGTTTTGAAAGATACCTTTTTCTCCATCTAACAAATTTCATTCAACATGGAATGTAAAGCTGCTCTCACCAACCACTTAGTTTGCTACAAACAGTACAAATTCAGCACACAGGAAAATAGTGGGAGGAGAAGGGTTATTCTTGTGCAGCTCTGCCTGCAATAGACCTGTAAACACATTCCCATTCTCAAATCTTTGCAGTCTCTGTGAACAACTACAACCTTTGGCTCACTGGTAACTGAACTGGGACACTAATCTGGCCTTGAATCTCTTTTAGATATTTATTAAGCCTAAACCCATTCTGTATATCATAAAAACCTCAAATGTTCCTCTAATATAAACCAAGATATGCCAGTCACAACATGACTTCTAGTTTCTACAGCTTTTTAGCCATACTAAGATCCAGTGAAACAGCCAAGTGCCCTCTGCTCTGTACCAGCTCGCACCCTGGTGCAACTTCAGCCCAAAGCTAGTGGTAGCTAAATACTTTGCAGGGCTGTGAAACATATCCTGGAAGATTTATCCATTACTGACTTCTACCATTAATAACTCTCCTGTCTGAGTAAGAATGGATTGCATTTGATCAGACACCACTAGACTTCACAGCTAGGATGATGAGTTCCCAGAGTTTTACATATAAACAGGGCAAAATACCAATGGAAGCCAAAAAGCTGTTTGTCTAAAATGGACTGGTTTCCTGCAGTTTTAACGTATTAACAGCTCTCAGTGAAAGCAAGCCTCAAACTGCTTCACATTATTGCATTCAATGACCTCCTTTTCATTTCCTTGCACTTAGGCAGGGCTCAATACACTTGCTAGCACAAAGTTGCTCTGAGAAGGAAAAGGGCCCTACTCCTCCTTCGCTGGGAGGGAAGGCAACATCTGGGCCCAAATTTTGCACCGTATACAACCTAGTAGATAGCGGCACCAGAATTTGTTACAGCCAGTTCAGAAATCTCATTTGGATGGATGTGGAGAGACAAACCTCACCACCATGGGAGAAGAGAGGCACCTGAAAGATCTTCTCCCCTGTTCTGTAACAGCCAGGCCACACTTGGTGTTATCCCAGAATAATTTACTCAAGGTAATCAGAAGATCCACTGTTAACCACACACAGATGCAGTAAAGTCTCTCCAGTTACCAAATCATCCTCTTTCTACTAGAGAATGACTTTAAAAATCCCTTAACCTTAAGGTCAAGCACAGGAAGTATTTTCTAGTCCTATAATTAGCATATGTTTCAACAATGGAGGGAGCCCAACTTCTCCAAATGCTTCAAACTCGGCCTTTAGCAGAACTGGGGTTTTAAGTGAACCAGATCAACTGCTACCACTTTCTAGTTTGCACCTAGAACTGGTGAGGAAAGAGAACTGTGTATCCATACCATTCAAACCAGGAAAGTGTCAGCCTGGTAACGACCTCACAAGTCCAGAAGTGTCTCCTGCACAGCGTGGCAGTGGTGGTGACACAGCCACCTCTGCTGCCTGGAGGAGCCCAGAGCCCTGTATGGTAATGTACCCAGCCCCAGCAGTGGGTGGATTTGATGGGGCGCAGAGGGTAGCACTTAACAGTCACTGGCAGCCTCAGTCAACGTTTTATAGCCTAGAAAAAAGTTAAGGCTGTGAGGATCCCCACAGAGGGAGAGTACATGTGAAGGGGAATATTGATGTCTAACAGCCACCAAATAAAAGGAAAATGGGTGGAAGCTGTATTTGCTGTTGCTTGGCTGAAGCACAACTACGTGAGCTGGATTTAATCCACTGATGGCTTACAGAGACCCAAACAGGTTTACGTCTTCAGAGTTTGGAATTTAAGCTGCCCAAGAAGACACATATTCATGCAGGCAAACAGTTACATGTGTGACAGCCCCTCTGCGCAGAGAAGGGTTTAAAGATTTACAGTTACTTCTAAGATAGAACTGAAGTGTGGCCAGTTCCTCAGAGCTGTCCCACACTCTCCTCTCACCTCCCCCAGGTACACAAAGCCTGAACTTGCAGCAAAGCCAGTGCCAAACCCCCAGGTTCACCATGCCAGTGCTTCCCAGGTGGGCTGTCAGAGCTCACATGAACTGCACCAAGACACAGTGCTGGCGTTGCAGCTGCTCCACAGCAGAGAGGCTTTGTTAAGTACTGATGGTGTCAGGCAACTCCCACAGACACAGAGGCATTTAAACCTTCCTCTGCCAGCTGCTACCCACTGCTGGCAGCTTCAGCGAGGGAGCTGGAAAACAGAACAAAACATCTCCCGTCCTGCTGCAGTGCTCAACTACCACAGCAATGGTTAAAGTTATTTCTCAGCCAAAGACTGCAGCTTAATGCAAGTGTCGTCCAGTCTACGGGATTAGAAATGCTTCCATGGCGTTCCTAGGTTAGTGTTGGCAAGCCTTTCCTTCCCATCCCTCCTGAGCCCAGTGGTTCTGGAAATCCAGAAAAAATCAGAACACGAAGCATACTGCCCCTAGTATCTGTGTTGAGCATACAGAGTAAACAAACAGAACCAATAGGAAAGTGAGATCAACAAAAGTCTTTTCAGTTTTAACAAATTAAGAGTCTAAATAGTACAAATAAGTTTTTTTAAATTACTTATCCCAATATAGACCTTTGTCAGTATTTTATTGCAGTAAAATTCTATTGCCAGGGCCCCGTTATTGCAACATCAGTTTTAAAGCCTATTGAGTGAAGCCTGTTCCAGGAAAAGTTCTGCTTCAAACCTGATGGCAGTCTGCAGTGACAAGCTGACACGAGCAGAACAGGACCCAGCCAGTGCACAGTTTGTGACGGTGAGCTGTCACTGCAAGGAGGTAACACCTTGCCAACTTCCTAAGTGCAGCATCTGTGCTTGCTTGTTGCTCAGGCCCAGGAAGTGCTGGATCCAGCTGTGTGGGAAACAGCTCTGTCCACTCTTGCAAACCTCACGTGGGGGCTGACCTCCCCTCCAGGATTCGTGCATCACCCAAGAGTGAAAACACAGGTCTGAACTGTCACCTTCCAGCTGCTCGGTGACTTACAGCAAGAGGCTCAGACACAAAGATTTGAATTCAGATCCTTTCTTTGTTCCAAGGCATCTCATGACTTCCCAAGGATGGGGAGGCAGCGCACCATACCTTCTTCCCCAGGGAGCAAGACTAAGGAGACTCTTTTGACATCGCATGGATGTGCATCCCTTCCTCTCCTAAGAGCCTTGCTCCACCTGCATTACTCATCCAGCTGCAGTGGAAGTAATTGGCAGAGTAAAGTACAATTCGAGATGAATGAGGCTGCCACAGTCAGGATGTCCATAACCAAATTCTCCCTTTGGAATGCAAACAACCTGGCCACTGCGATAGATCCAACCAGCCCACCCACGTCTTGTTTCCTCTGGGGTGAGACACGGACCAGACTAGGAAATCCTGCAGCACCCGTGCACCTTCTCTTCCATTTCCTCCATGGGAGCTTTGAATTTCAAGAGGGGTGGATCACCACTGGACACTGTGTAATACACTGAGGTCCCATTGGAGCTGTAGGGAGAAGTCCTGGATTCAATTAAGTGCGACTTGGCCTCGCCCACGTTCTCAGCAACTCCTGCCATGCCGGTGCTGAAGTGGGTGCTGAGGAAGGGGTGCTGGAGGAGTTTGGCCGCAGCTCGCTGCCGCTTCAGTTCCGAGAGCGTTTGGTGGTTGTGCTCCTTGTAGGCGCCCCAGAACTGCGGGGCCTCGGGCAGCGCGGGGCTGCCGTAGGGCAGCATGTGGCCAGGGTTACTGTCAGGCTCGGCGTGCATGCTCCAAATGTCCCCGTTGGAAAAGGTGTACTGGTAAGGGCTGGCAGATGCCATCAGTCCGTTCTGGAGCGGGATCTCGGTGTCACACTGGGTGCTTTTGTTCGCTAGCTCCGGGAGGAGGGAGGAGTTCTCCAGCACTGAATTCTGTAACAAGAAGACATGAAAGAGCATTTTCCCCCCATTCTCCACAGCAGAGTTCATCCCTGTGACAACCTCCTGAGTCTGCTCACACTCAGCCTTTCCACCAGACAGGTGCTGCAGCACAAACACTGAATCCCCCCACTAACAGGACCCTACAATGCTGTGAGCCCCAACCAGGAACTGGTTCCCAACCAGGACATGGAACCTTAACTCAGCAGGCCTCACATACACAAAAATATTAATATGCTTATCTGTATAGTATGACAATAACTTAAATAGAAACAAGTAACTGCAACCAAGTTTACAATTCCTTTGTACTTCCATTTTGTGAGCTTTAGAGGGAAAGGCACACACTATTTTTTTTGGAGCATCCTGGTTTACTTTTATCTCAAAACTATGTATGCAGCTGTAAATCCAAAAGGCTTTCCACTCGAGTGGGACAGCTTATGCCAAATGAGAATTTGGTCTTTTGCTTACATCTGATGGATGAGGTCTACAAATTTTTAGCTGCCTTCCACCCACTGCTACCAAATCCGCACCACCAGCCCTCCCCAGTGACTCTCATGAAAGAGAAGAGATTCCTTACAGGGTCTGTATTCTCCTGGTCAGAACGAGTCTCCCCAATTTCTCCAATGAGACCTGAGTTTCTTCCTTCTTCTGATGCCCCCAGTTGCTGCCAGACCATGGCCTCCTTCTCACACTCCTTCCTGTAAAGGTTTGTCCGGTCCGAAAGGCTGGCCCTCCTCACCACCTTCCTGTGGGACAGGGACAAGGGGCATCAAAGCTGTGAGCAGGACATGACATTTCCTCTTAGCCTGGAGCTCTTCTCACGTCCTCCTCCTCCTCCTCACATTTCACAGCCTCTCCCTCTGGAATGGAACCTGGATTCAACTTCCTGGCACCCACACAAAGCGAAGGCACTGGCGTGGATACTGAAGGTGGGAGGAATTTTAAGGAGTTCTAAACTAGCACTGCAAATCTGTGTTAGAGCTCATACAGGTCACCTCATGGACCTATTCTGCAACCAGTGGAGTAAATGTAGAAGGAAATGGCCCACAGGCTGTTTAGGGAGCTTTGTGGTCTGCAGGACTGCTTTGGTGTTTAGTAAACATCTTATAAAGACCTCTGCAAACTGTGTCTGGGCACTGTGTCTTGGCCATGTGACATACTACTGAAAAACTCAAGTTAATCCACTTGAAGCACTGATTTTCCAACACCAGTTTCAGTGTTTCAACAGGGTAAATTCTCACCATTTGGTCCTGTGCTCAGGGCAGCTCTTAAACCACACCAGCATAAAACCATTTTCCCCCCAAGAAACAGCACCTCTCCCCAGTGATAAAGCCACTCTTCAGAGGAGCTCTGCTTCCAGCAACCAAAGTGAGCTCCTGCCTTTCCCGAGTTCACTCAGAAAGGACAGATGGGTTGTTCTCACCTGCCTCAGGGTGCTCTGCAACCACACCTGGGTGGCCAGGCCAATGCCCCGGGTGACCTGCAGGGAACAGCACAACTCACCCCCGGCTGCCAGTGCTGGAGGTCCTGCGGCTCAGGGAGGATTTGTGCCTCATCTGAGACTTCATGATCACATCGTGTTTGTGTTTCAGCTCCAGAAGCAGTACTTTGAATTCCTCCTCTTCACACAGATCTATGGCACACACACACAGACCAAGCCCTTTATCAGACAGTTCTCATTAACACCAGGTTACTAATTGTGCCTTCCTAGTTACACACCCAGGGCTTAGGGCTGCACACAACAGCAGGGAGGCTCCCAAGCACAAGGGATAACATAGGAAACACACAGGAGGAAGAACTGGTGCTTGGGAAAGGCTTTCCTCCTTTTTATGAGCAGGAAGAAGCATTTTCAGTAGTAAAGTAGGTGCTTCAAAACTTCAATTTCAGTTAAAGTAACTTCACTTTTGATTCTAAAGACCCGAAAAAATTATGTTAATGCTTCTGAAAGCACTGTGTGAGCACTCCAGCCATTTCTTAGCCATTTCTTTCTTTAAGCTTTGTAAACTCACCTATTGGCATCTCATCCAAAGATGTCCTGGCACTCAAACTAGCCCCATGGGACACCAGCAATTCAGCCATCTGCATCTAAAATACGAAAGAAAGCCAGGTTGATAGAGGTATTTTAGGCAATTTAGGCTTTCCTCCCCAAAGCTGAAAGGTTGGGATGAGAAGCAAGAGCACGCAGGTTCAACTCGCCTCAAATAACTCTGACGTGTGATGTTAAACACTGTCCCCACCATCCACCTGCACAGACATGCTCTGCCTGAACTTTCTCAGCAACCAGATGTTTTTGGAGCCCAAGATGCTGTCCAGAGACCCCAGCCCAGCACAGATTTATTCCATTTGCTGAGTACTCCACAGTTTGTCCAGCCAGAAGGAAATGCCACCCTCACACATGACACTTGCAGCAAAATCCTTACCTGTCCCCAGAAAGCAGCAGCATGAAGAGGTTCCCAGCCATCCCAGTCCTTAACATCCAGGCTTGCCCCTTGGTCCAGCAGCACTTCAGCTGCATGCAGATAACCATTGGCTGCAGCTATATGCAGCTAGGAGATAAGGAACAGAGCATGAGCTACCTGCAAGGACCACGAATGCTTTTGTACACCGAGTTTCAGCAGATTTTCTCGGACAATGTTTGAACCTAGAGCTGGACAGGCAGCACATTTCACATGGGGCAGATGGCACCAGGTCAAAAGCAGGTCGTTCCTGTTACTAAAGCTCAGTATTGCCTGCATGTAATTCTGTTTGGAGAGGAAATTGCTTAACAGTTCTTAGAATAACTTAGATATATGGATGAGAAAAATAATGTATTCACATTTTAAATCAAAGGCTTTTAAGTGCTTCCCAATCTGTAGGGAAATAGCACCATAAAATACCATGAGCCTGCAATGTAGAACATCATCCACGGTAAGCTCTGCATTCCTCATGCCAGAAGAACATCTCCTCTTCCCCACTAAAATGCTGTGGATGTGATTTTTTTTGAATCAGATTTACAGCCTGCTTTAGTCAGGACTCTATCCGTGCAATTGCACTTCCAATCACACTATAATTATTTTCATCATTTGAAAGTCAAAAACATTTTAAACCTCGGCTACTTTAAGTTAAGGGAATATGATTTTTCAGATATTGGCTTCCAACCACAGCTACCACTTTAAAGACATCAATAAGGGTGGTTTTTAGTCCCTCAACTTCATGTCTCTGAAGATTTTCATAACTGCCGTCTGCTGTTGCATCTCTGAGCAAAACATTGACCTATGCACTGCTCTGAAGGGATTAACTCCACTCAGAGCTCCTCTGACTTCAATTGTGCTGAAGGGGAGAATCAAAGCTTCTTTTCAAAAAATCTTCATGGGAACTCCACCACATGAAGTTAAAACTTCATCTGGAAATAAATTCTGATGCTTTCTGGAAACTCAATTGATTTCTACATAAATTTTATGCCACTCAGTCATACCTTCTAGAGGCCACATGAATTAATAAGGAATCACTTGGGGGTGATACAAAATGGGGAGCCAAGAGGCCTGCTTAAATTTATGTATATAATCCTTGTTAAAGGGGAAAATATGTTAAAAAAATAAGCTGCAATAAAAACTTCAGTCATCCAAGCTTACCCTGGAGGGAGCCTGCCCTCCTCTTACACTTCTGGTATATGCTAAAGGTGACATTTAGATTAAGAAACTGGAATGCACAGCCATGGCCTGGCCCTCAAACACATGAACCAAGTGCCTGTATATCAGTTATGTCTGGACCCAAGCATTAAATGACCACGGCTGTATGAAATTCCCAGCACATAAGAGCTCATTACTGAGCTTTCCCTAAGCTGGGACTGCTGTAAGACATGATTTAGGAGACAGATTTGGGGGGGAAAAAGAACTAGGATTGTTCAGCCTTCTCAGTCTCTGTCCAGACAAACCAGCTGCCAGCCTGCTTTGTGCCGTACACTTGTCCTGGGTGCCCTCCTCTGCCCAGGGGCAGGTGCCACCCTGTGTGAACAAACCCAGCAGCCACTGACTCCGTGTGAGCCAGATCCCATACAAGGCAGAAAGGAGGCAGAAAGTCTCCAGGGTGCCCAGCACCTGATCCTGCTCCCGTGAAAACCAGAGGGCTCTCACATCTCCTCCACAGGAGTCCAACCAGTCCACAGGACCAGCAAGAAGCAAGAGGTTACTGGAAGGTCTTCCAGGCCCAGTTCCCTGCAGGTCAGCAGATGTGTTACGCTCTGTGGGATTTCTCCTCTCAGTGACTCGCACATGTTGATTTTGTATAACTCCTGCTCCAGGGCAGGTTTCATAACCTCTGGGCTGAAGGAAAGCAAAACTGAAGTCGCTGCAGTTTCACTCACCAGCGTAGCACCTTGGGCATCAGTCCTGTTCAGGTCTTGTCCAGTCGCAAGTATGTCATGAATGTCACAGATCATGACCTGCTCCGGGGCAGCCCGCATCTCATTGATCCTTTCCTGGGTAATCCCTGTTAAAATTCCAGTTAGAAAGAGGAGAGCTGGAAAGGGTTGTTGTCTCCACGGGTTGAGTAAAATAAGATTTATGATCCTGGCTGGTATGACCCCACATCCTTTGCAGAGGGTACTGTCAGTCATCCTTCACCCTCATGATCTTTAGGAATCAGAATAACTAGACAGAGTCAGGTCCCAAGAAATTATGCCAGGAGCAGCTTTATACTTTTCTCCAGAGGCAAATCAAGAGCTGAGAAACAGGGTAATTTTTAGTACCACTTTGACCCATTTCTGTATTTTACATAAACTCAATCTCCTTACCTTGATAGGCCATGCAAGTCTCAATGACATCCAGGGTTGGCTCATCTTCACAGAGGTCATAGGGCATGTTGCCATCTGCATTTACTGCCAGCAGGTCTGCTCCACTGCAAGGGGAAAACTGAGTTACACAAGGAAGGACCTCAGACGTCCTAGAGCAGACAGTGCCAAACACTGGGATAAATGCTCAGGAAAAACTAACCGGGGTTTAATAGCTGCCCAAATGCCACCAAGGTATGTATGAGATAAGAAAGATTTGAAGCAAAGCTGTGGAGCTATGAATGGGAAAGATTTATTCCAGAACTGGATGGAAGGCAGCACATTACACCTCCTTCCTGAGTCAGTAGTGCCCTGTGTTCCACATCCGCTCCATTTTTATAACCCTCATGCAAAAATTTCCTAACCCAAGCGGGAACATCCTCCAAGCGATGCTTGACTGCATCCTCTTCTCTCCTTCATTATACAGTCAAAGAGCCAAATTTTCAATGCTCATCTCCCAGATGACAGCACCACAGGGAGAAGTGTCCCTCCCTGAGGAAGAAGCAGCAAGTTCACACTCCCAAAGCAGCAGCACTCTGGGAAAGGGAGGAGAGGGCTCCACACACAGGCACATCTGCTCCAGGCAGGATTCACCACAGGTGCTCATGAAACAGCTCAAAACACACCTGGTTTCCTCCTCCTTGCTGGCAAGTCTAGAAAGACTTGAGCTTTAGGGCCCTGGTCAAGCACCCTGTGTCACCACTGGGGATCAAACACTGCAGGAAGTTTACTGATCACTAATTAAGTCTCAGTGAGACAGGTCACAAAGTTCACCCAGGTGTCTGAGTTACACAAACACACTGCTGCCCTCCTACACCAGTGTCTGCCTGACTGGGGCTGCAAGATCTGAAGTGGTGTTTAGGAGCGTGAGGGTGGATCCTGCTGGCTGCTCCTGTTTCTACCCACCCTGCGACCACGGTTCCACAAGCACACACAGACACATCAGAATACAGGCAAAAAGAGGCAATTTTTGGCCCAGTCTCCAGGAGCTTTATGAAACTCGGCCTAGTTATCGAGGGTTTTATTGTCTCCTCAGCCTTTCTGCTCTTCCTCCTTCACCCCCTTCTCCCCCAAGCAGGAAGGACCCCCATAAGCAGCCTGAAAGCAGGGAATAATCACCACTGCTGCCATCTCCCAAGGTACTAAGCAGTCTCAGTTTCCATCCACAGAAGCTGTGGGTAGAATCAGACCCGTAGAAAGGACAGACACAAAAAGCCACCTACTGCTGGATGAGGATCTTCACCAGGTTGATATGACCACACGTGGCTGCTGCATGCAGTGGAGTCCACAGCTCGTTGTCCTTGGCGTTGACGTTGGCCCCGTGGCTGAGGAGAAGCTTGACTATGTCCTCATAGTTGTCTATGCAGCACTGGTGAGGAAGAAATGCAGACAGATTGGGGTTTTTTTTTAAACTTTGGGAAGGTGAGGGCTCATAGCTGCTCACTTGTAAAATAATAAAAGGCACCCGGACATGGAGACCTACTTTATCCTGCACTGTTAAGCAAGGGGCATCTCCAGCAGAGTTAAACACCAAATTGAGCACCAGCAGGTCAAAAAGGCAGAACACCTACACTGGACAGACCAAAGGTCATTGGTGTTTTACGGCGCCTTCTGGTGTGGGGGCAGAACCAGCAGGGAATAACAGCAAACACACTCACAGCTTCTATTCCACTGGATCTTCCATATTCAAGAGCAAACACAGCAGAAATTCAATGTAACCAGTATAACCACATACCAAGGGATGAGCTGACAAGCTGACATTCCCTTTTCTTAGGGAGAATCCCACACACTGGCATGTGATGAGCAAGAGTCTTCTCAGGAGCTCACGCTACCTTACCACAGTTATCTGGAGAGGCACAAATTGGATTCCCAGAATTGTGAGGTGCTTTGCAGGGCACCTTTCACTTCCTGAAAAAAACCAGCTTCCTTCCTGCATTTAGAGTATAGCCCAGCAGGCCAGAAGGGCCTCAACCTCTTTCCTTGGTGAAGGTGGAATTTGCTCTTTGATCCACCTCTTGTTCACCTCTAGACATGAATGTGCATGTGATAAAGACATTAAAATAAGATTCATTCTTGTGCAAGAAGCCTGTTTGTAGCCTGTGCATCGCTGCAGACCCACACAGCTCAGCACACACTATGGGCTGTTAATGGGGCTGAATTCCAACACACAACAAGCACTTTAGCAGCTGAGTGACAAGGACCCTTCAGGTACTTCTACTTCGTTCACTATTTGTACATGGAAGTGAGGTTAAAGTCATGCCTGTCACACATTCAAGTTATCATGGAAGTGGAAGGAATGTTAATGTGCCCACTGAGGGGCTTCTCTGTGCTCACGGATTCAGTTAATTCCAGTGGATACAAAGCTCCCACCATAACTCCCAAAGGCACCTTTACCATCTCTCAGTGGGTGAGGTGGATTCTCCAGGCATCAGAGCCTGGCTGGGAAAGCAAGGAGGCTCTCAGTGTTTCTCTGTTCAGGATAACATCTCTTTGGAGAGGTGATGGTGGTGGGGACCTTTTGTTCTTCCAGGAACCAGTTTGCATTTTTAAACAAACATTCATCCAGCTTTGAAGAGAGCAGGCGACTGGCAAAAGAATCCAAAATCCCAAGTCAATGGGAGCATTTACAGAAGGGAGTAAGGGCCAGAAAACCCTGAGTGCTCGTGTGACAACCACACCACTGTTGAGGCAGTGGAGGCGGCAGTTGCCAGGCACGGCCAGTCCCACGTGCCTGAGAGAGAATAGAAAAACCCTTATGGGAACAGCACAGAGGCTCCAGGGAAGGCCACAGACCTACACACCACTACAGCAAGTCTGTATTTCACTGGTGATCAGCTGCTGCCGTCTCATACAGACTTTGGAAGTCCCTGAGCCTGCAACGAGCAGCAGCGGATTCTTCAAGCATCTCGTGCATCATTTATTTAAACCACTTTCAAAACTCGTGGATTGCCAAGGTCTCTAAATTTGAGTTAATCTGCTATAAGAGTTCAGAACCCAGTCCTACAAAAATTAAAAGGTGGGAAAAATGCTGTTCACATGTGAAGTCCAGCCCTGACTCCTGAGCTCTTATTATCACTGAATAAAGTCTGGGATACAGCAAGGGAACGGTTTGATCTCAGTTTGCTCCCCAAGAAACCGGATCGCCAGCACAACGTGGTGAAGTTTCACTGCTTTAACTGAGCAAAAAAAAATGAAATATAAGAGGTCTCCCTGTTGAACCTGGACAGGTGGGAAGACACAGGGAGGTGTGAGCTCCTCCCATGCCTCACCTGATGCAGCGCAGTTAATCCATCCTCATTGCACAGGTCGGGGCTGATGTTGCTCTTCAGCAAGTAACACACTGCAAGGGAAGAACAGAGGAGAGTCAGAGCAGCCACCTTGCCACATCTCTTGCTCTCAGCCAGCGCTGGACAGTTCAAGGCAGGGAAATTCACACCATCAGTGTGGGCAGAGCTGCAGGAACCACAAGCCCAGCACTGGCTTGTCACTGCAGTGGGAGGAGAGCCTTCCTGGGTTTATCCAGCAGAGAGCACCAGCACACAATTTTCCCCCAACTTCCTTCCAAAGGAGATTGTTAATGGTGTTAAAATTTTCATTCACTTGTGCTGGAACAGTCTCCATTTTTACCATGTGCTTCACAATGCCTGAGTGCAACCTCTGCACTCTGTGGCCCAGGAGAGCTCAAAGAGGATTTTGGGGTCCCAAGTTACAACCATGAGAGAGATCCTTCCCACCGTGAGAGGGATGAGGTCTTTCCTCAAGAAGCAATCTATCCATGATGAGAAACCAAATACATTCAGGGCCCTGCCACATCTAAATACACCAGGGTGGCTTTGGACACTTCCCTTGAGCTGCTGGGTGTTTGGAGAAAGCTTCCCAGAGGCTTTAGTTTTTAATCACTGCTTTGGGGGGAAAGGGTAAAGATTTATTCCATTAAAATGCAAATTTCTGAAACACATGAAAAGTCATTAGCCCCTAGGTGAAAAAACAAAGTTTGCTCTGAGGTACAGATCTTGCACAGGGCAATAGCAACAAGGTTGGCAGAGGGCATAAATTAATAGCAACACTAGAAACTCTTCAAATTCAACACTGCTGACAGATCTTGATGATCTATACCCTTCTTCTGTTGTTTACTTGCTCATTCCCTGCTTTTTCTCCAGAGATTTCACTACCTAATGCTTTTCCTACCTCAAATATCACTGACAGCACAAGCACAAGCCAGAGGTTCATCATCATCTCCCCAGGGCCAGAGCACCAACAGATATTCACGTCACATCTGATTTGATGGCAGGGATGCAAGCACTGAGTGAAACCAGAGCTGCACAATAAGGAACACTGACAGAGCTAAAAGGGCAATAACCATCCTCAGAGCTGGCAATCAAAAACACTGCAAGGCTGCTCACTCCATCCTGCAGCCTCTGATCCCTGTCCCGCTGTCAGAGGGAGCTCTTTCCCCAGCACATCCACAGGGAAAACCATCTGCAGGGCTGTCTCTGGGGACAGAGCACTTCTGGCATGCAAAGCAGAGCATGGAAAACACACCCACCATGACATCAGTGATGATTTATGAGGCTTTGTTTAAAAGATCTGGAAAACGAACTTGCAAGAAAGGCAAATCGAAAGCAAAGTGAAATTTTGATTGGAAGCCACTGCTCTGACGTTATCACAAAGGAAGGCAAAACCAGACAGAAGTGAAATAAAACACTTCACATCACAGAGCTGTTTCACCCAACTCAAAATGAGTGCTTGGATTTACTTTTGCTGGAAATAATTTCAAGGCATTGACACCTGCTTAGTGAAAGTGCTGCAAAAAAGCAGAATACAGCAAAGACCAAACTCATCCAGCACCACAGTGAATCCAAAGGCTCTGGTTTTTTTCCAGCTCAAAGGCCAGTACAGGAAGCCCACGCCTACACGGGACTCACACCCCCAACACTTGCATGCTTAACAGCAATAAGAGCACTGAACCTCAGCCAGTATATCCAATTTAATGACTCTGCTTCTACTGTTTCTGGCCAGCCCTGAGCTCTTGCTCTCCTAATCCAAGCTGAGTGATAGACGAGTCATCCACCAGTGGGTCTGTTTGTCTCTTATTTACGTTGGATGCTCTGCCATTAGGGTTTTAATTCAATCTCAGTCAGTTAAGTGCCATTGTGTACTAATGGCACACAGCTCCATAATCATGTTTTGCCTGATTATGGAGATTTGGACAAGTAGATGCTGGCAAATTAACCTTGTAAGAGCTGTCTCTCCATGGGAAGAAGCGGCAGCATAAATCCCAGCTTGTTACAGGGTTTTGTGTTGAAGGCACTGTGATCATGGCTTGACACAGCTTGTGAGAGGCCCTGAAGGGTTAAGATTCAGAGAAGTTTTAATCTTACCCTAAAGAAGATTTGAATCCTTCACTAACCCCAGCATCAGCCCTCGTGTCCCCAGTGCACCTCCCCTTGGCTCCCTTCTGCCCTCAGGACAGGCTCACCCTATTTCCCAGTATCTCCCAACACACTGAAGATGGCAGCCACAAGACACCAGAAAAGGGCACAGAAAAGTCAGATAATGAAGCTAGGTAGGGATGTGGTACCACTGAGTCCAGGCAAACAAGGCATGAAGAAGAGATCAGACTCCTTTCTGACCAGTCCTAAGCTGAACTTTGCATTTCAGGGCTCGGCAGGGGAGCACAGGGTCAGGAAGCAATGAGCCCTCATTCCTGCCCTCATTCCTGCCCACCAGCCCAAGTTCACAGCAGAACACGGCCCCATTCCTGCCCACCAGCCCAGCAGCAGGGCATGGGGTGGCAAAGAGCAGCTTCATCACCCCCCGCTCCCTGTGAGCTGCAGAGACACATGGAGGGAGCACAGGGACACCTTCTCCATGCCCACTA
Source organism: Eulacestoma nigropectus (assembly GCA_013397775.1). NCBI lineage: Eukaryota > Metazoa > Chordata > Aves > Passeriformes > Eulacestoma > Eulacestoma nigropectus. The sequence continues at coordinate 4,478,893 of VZTE01004705.1, forward strand.
CCCAGGAGCAGCCCTTCCCAAACAGCCAGGAAGAACAAGTCCTCCTTTCTGATAAACTTCATGGGAAATGTACATTTGTGGGTTGCCCAGTGCCTTAAGACTAGGAAAGGAGGGGCACAACTGTGATGCTCTGCAGTGCTGGAAGCTGCACCCTCAGCTCTGGCAGTGCCACCGAGCTGCTCTGCTGCTTCACACGCAACGTAAGGGATGGGGACCTGAGCGTGCAAAATGCTTCTCTCTTCAAGCCCTGCCGGTGTCACACGCTTCTCTGCAGAGCCCAACACCTTCTCCCCCACCTCCAGGCATGACTGATGCTCTACAGGTAGGAAGCAAACACTTCAGCTCCCGAGGACACAGATTAATCACTCAGCGCCAGCTGATCGCCTTCTGTCGGCTCAAGCCTCGGCCTCCACTCGTGGAAGGACAATCCCCCTGCATGCCCGTGGAACAGCAGGGAAATGAGCCCTCTGCAAGCCCCTGAGCCCGACAGAAGGGGCTCTTTGGGGTCACATCAGCGGGTTCAGCAGCATCAGCCTCCACTCTAACACTGTGATTAACTTCTTAGAGAGCTCAGTGCCAAAAATGCTGAGCTCTGTCGAATCTGTGCGCTGCACGTAGGCGGAGGCAGGTGGGGAGCAGGGGCTGGGTGCGTGGAGATTCTTTATTACGTGTCGAGCACAAGTTGTGGGAAGCGGTTCCAAACGCACAGCAAATGAAGGAATGAAAATGATCACAATAAGAGCTGGGTGAACAAATTGTTGTGAATAATTCATTGCAAATTATATCAACTGAGCAATCACTCAAATGTATTTTCCATTATTCTCCTTGCTCTGCCGATAATTGAACCTCTCACACACCAAGATGGTGTACATTAATCTTCAATTTATATTTTATCATTCACATCTGTGCTGTGTTAAATGGAAAAAGCTCCCACAACAGCTGTGAAAATACAGCCTCGGTTTTAAGCTGCCCTCCATCAGATGTCCTGGGGCAGCCTTAGAAAGATTCTCCTCCCCAAACACAGCAAACCACTTCTCAGGAGCTCCCTCTCCTCCAAGCCTCACTTATCCTCCCCAAAAACTATAGAGCAGGGGAAAGGCAAAAAGAGCACTGCAAAGGTCCTAAAGAAATTTCGAAAAGGGGCAATCGACTCTCCCACCTGAAGAGATATTACAGCACTATCATTTCTTATTGGTGTTACTTCCCACTGACTTTACACTAGGAACAGCTTTTCCAGAAAAGTTCCTAAACCAGATGAAGATTAAAAAAGGCCTTTGTTAGTGAGTTTCCCCTAAGTCAATAAACTACACCATAAAATCCTGGCTACTATTACACTCCCATCTATACCAAGCACTTGCATACCTCAAGCATTAATAACTCACAAGAGAAAAAGCCAACTGGAACTGATATGGATACCATGGAGGGATAAAAAAAACCCCAACAGACACCTTCCTGATAGGAGGTCCTGATTCCTCACAAAAATATATAGTGGCAAACTGTCTCTACTGGCAAGCAGCCTTGCCTGTGTGCTCCAAGTTTACATACATACACAAGCCATTACTTTTTAAAAATCCAGGTTTATCTCGATCTTTTGCACTCAACAATTTCTTTTTGAAGTCATTCAAACCCTCCTAGTTCACCTTCTGGTGAACCAGGCACTTTCAGGCCACCTTTAAAAGGTAGGGTCTCTATGGCAGTAAAATAATTTCTGTATGTTCACACACAATTTCACTGCATAAAATGAAGTTTCACTTGGATTAATAAAACATTTTTACGCATTACTCCAAGTCCCTTTCACCCAAATGTAGCTTTAGTCAGAGACCCAGCGTAGCAGAAGAAGCTCCTTCCAGCATTATTTGTAGTAACATACACGCAGGGGTGTTGGCAAACGTCTGGAAAGGCTGATCCCAGCCTGCCAGGCATGGGACTATGGATGGGCTCAGCTACTTCAAAGCTGCATGTTTACTGCTGTGGTTTTGCAGGGATATTTATTACACAGGAGAAACAATGCCAGGAAAACAGCGCTGAAGCTGTGAGTGCTCTGCCAGCTTCCTAGCCCAGCATACAATGATGTTCACATTTTACAGCATATCTAAACTCTGAGCAATAACAGGATGAACTCACTCTGCCTTATCCTCCACTCCCTGCACTGTACAACTGATGGCCCATGCTGGTCCATTGATAAACTCCACAACTCCCTAAAGCTTTTTGAAAGACAGAAAAACCCCACAGAAAGCAAAATGCCACACTCAGACAGCTTCAAACACGTAGTACACCTAAAAATAAATATGGCCCAGTTTGCCTGCTGAGCCCGCGACGGAGACATCCCATCCTGATTGATCACTGAGCTTTCTCGGGAAGGTTCAAAGCCTGTTAAACACTTCCCACCCAGTTTATAGCCGGGCACACACATTGCTTCTAATATATCCACAAAATCTGGGAAGTCTGGAGAGAGGCCAGCAGAGCCCCATCTGCTTCGTGCCACATTCACACGGGCAGGGACACTGCACATGGCTACGCTCAGTCCAGGTGCTGCTTCTCTCAAGGAAAATCTATTTCTGACTTTGATGCTCCTTACTTAAGAGGCCACAGACCTCCTCAGCCCCGAGGAGCCTGTTTTTCACAGCAGGCTCCTCCTGCAGGGATGGGGGCCGGGCTCATTCAAGTTCTATTCTGACAGCAAGTCCTACATTTATTTAATGCACAGGGTCCGATTCTTTCTCCCCATGTTTGTGCATATTTCAATCCATTTTTGCTTTATGCTTTGACTCTTATCCATCACTGCAGCACCAGAGCAACAAGAGGAATGTTACAAAGGGACAGCCTCCTACAGCCGCTTCTCCGATGGATGGGCCCATCCTGGCCCCCACACCCTTCTGCATCCCACATTTTTCTTGTTCTGCATGCAGGACTTCAAGCTCTGATAATCCACTTAGTGCTAGTGATGATAAAGCATCTTTCTTTAATGGCTGCCACCCACCCGGGATTACTGGGATAAGGAAGTGTGCAAGTTACCCATCCGCAGCCACAGTGCCCAAAGGGTGCAGCAGGAACAAAGCCAAATTAATTTCAATTGGGAAAATAAAAATTAGAGGATGCTGCCATCTGACACGCCTTTCTAAGGATGTAGTGTCATGTTCAAAAGTATCCTGATCCTCTTCTCCTGTCAGACTAACAGTGAAATTGGTCCACACTGGAAAAGTTAAATACATAAAGCAAAATTAAAATCAAAGATTACTTCCCTGGTTTCCCATTTGTCATCTGGTATTGGAAGAATAAATAAATCATTTCGGGATGGTTTTTAAACAGATGATGGGATTTGAAAGGGATGAGTGTTTTATATAACCTTTGGGCTCAGCTGCCTGCAGCAGGATTGCTGCAGGCAAGGAGCCAGGAAAGCAGATTCCCCAATATCACTGTGACAGAAACACCTGGGCTGCCAGAGAGCCTCTTCGCTCTTTACGAGGCATTTCGGAGTAGTTATTTGAACAGTCCTGATTTAAAGAGTACTAAAAAAAATATATTAACTCAGCCTTCGGGAGGCATGGACCAAGCAACCCAAGGCCAAGTTTCCCAAGGATGACTCAGGAGCTTGGCAACCAGCAGAGCAGTGCTGGCTTTTAGGGTGTGATGGTTCACAGAGGGAATGGTCCCGCTGCGGTGGAAGCCACACAAGTCAGTGGCCTGAGGAGGGAACAACACAAAGGGAGGGATGATGGACAGCCACGTCCTCCAGCAGCAGCTCCAGGGGCACCTGCATCCCCCATCTCCTGAGTTCACACCTGAAATTTTGGGTTTGGTGAGCCCAAGCAGGTGAGCAGCACATCTCATTGCTCTTCCCAGGCAGAGCGAGACAAGTGGCACCTACAGAGTCAGTATCCCAACCAGGACCCCCTTTCTCCTGCTGCTCTGGCTACTTCCAGCTTTCTTCCTACAAAAAGCACTTCTTGGAAGTCATGACAATACATGCAAATCCATTCAGACAACACAACACCAAGACAACATGTGCCTTTTATCTGAGCAGCACAGAGGATCTCACTTATAGACGTGTTCACAAACAACCTTTGATGTGTTGGACCCAAATCCATCTACTGAGACATGGAGCAGTCAGCACCTGTCTGTACTAAGCTTATTAGAAATGAGGTCTTTCAGGGTACCAAAAAGGAAATGCATCATAAAAATTAATTGGCTTTAATAGAAATGACAGCCTGAGAAGTGTTTAGATAAAAGGGAGCAATGGTGTCAGGAGGGAAACTTCTGCAGCTGTCTGAGTCCAGGAAGAGCTTCCCCAGCTACATTAACACAATAACCTAACAGGTGATCAGAGGAGCAGAATTGCAAAGGCCCCCTCCAGCCTCTACGCAGAGCCAGACTGTCAGGATTTGCAAGAGGATACTCTGATGTGCTCTGTGTAGCAGGAAATAGTTCCTATTGCCATTTGAAAGTGCTCTTAGGTTCCAGAGCCAACAGCCTCTGCCCCAGCTCATGTTTCAGGCATCCTATGGCCTCAGCTAAGCAGCTGTATGGTGACCTGAACCACATGAACGTTTTTAAGAGTCTCAATTATAAAACAGGAAACTTTCTACTTAGAGCAACGGAAGAGAGGTTGTGGTGGAGGGTGGGGAAATACAGATCTGCTTTTCAAGCTGCCCTGAGTTAATACTGAGCGATTCCCTGCAGTGACAGCCTGCTGACCCCATCAGCATCAGAGACGGGGCTCTCCTCCTCTGCCCCACTTCAGAGACTCCTGTTCTGTGCCGTGCCTCTCTAACCCCACCCTGGGCTCTAGAGAGTCCTGGTCTCCTTTCTCCATCTGCTCTGGCTGTTTCAGTACCTTCTCCACTCTGACCTCAGTCAACACTGCTTGGTTTGTTTTTTCCCTCCACCCAACTTTGTCTCCTTTTAGTTTAGGATGAGTACACTGGGGATGAAGATCTTTAAGAGCTACAGATCCACGTCACACCCTCAGGTCTGCTCCCATGGATGGCTGCATTCCTGACCCAGGGTGCCACGAGGCCACGGTGTGAACACCTGCGAGGGCAGAGCGTGGTGTGCCAGGACACGCGCCCAGCTCTGTGTGACAGTGCCCCAGCGGGAGCTGCTGCCAGCCCAGATGTGTCTCACACCATTACCCACGTGGGAGACCACAAGGGACGTGCCAGCAGTTAAAGAGTAATCTCCTAAAACCTCACCCTCCGCTCCTCAGCCCTGTTTCTAACCGGAAATGCTGTGGTGCCGCGCAGTGCGGGAAGGAAAATGTCTAGAAAAGCAGTAAGTCATCCCCCCGCCCCCTTTTTAAATATCAGATAAAGACAGAACGTGGTTTCATTTTAAAAAACAAACATTACAGCAAAAACTTTCATGCAAGTTTAGCAGCAACCTGAACTTTACCAGAGAAGCACTGGCAATCCTTAGCAACCCTTTTGCTTGTGCAACCTGTAATTATACAGCAGCAAATTTTACACATTTCAGAGATCTGGATTTCAACAGCACCTTCAATCCAGAGATCTCTCAAAGCGCAGCTGCCATTAGTGGAGTGAGCTCCAGGCTGTCTCCTGGGGTTTTACAATCAGTTTTTGCCTCGTTTCACAGCTGTGACATCTCAGCCCAAGTTAGACCAAGGCTCTGGAGGCTCAGGGACCTTTCTTTGCCAAGGTCACAGTGACAGTCCATGGCACAGCTGTGACACTGCCCTTGAGTCCCGGGTCCCAGCTCTGCCCTTTAAGCATAAGAAAACTCTCCCCCATCCTTTCTGTTGTTCAGCCAAGAGCAACTGGACAAAGCAGCTGAAGCCTAAGTGCTAACAGCTCTTTTTTATCCCTCCTCTCACATGCCCAAGTCCCAGAAGTTTGCAATTTTTAAGGGCTGATCAAATCTTACTATTCCCCCAGACTTTCCAACCACTGCTCTCTCAACCTTCATTTCAGCACCTGTCTCACAGACAAATCGCACAGCCCACGATTTATTCTTTGTATTAACAAAGCAGTGCATTCAAATTTGCTCTCCAGGGCAAACACCTCCAATCCCAAAGCAATCCCCAAAGTCCAGTGTCCCTGGCTACCAACAAATTCTTGTCAGAGAAGTCAAGAGAGTTTATCTGTGAACATCATCACCAGAGGTATTCAGCCCTCCATGGAAACCAGTTCATACATATAAGAGTGGAATCAAAAGTTAGCACCTGAGCTTGGCAGAAATGCAGGTTTTTCACAGCTACAGTGGTGCTTGTAATAAGTGAGACAGTCTCTGCAAAAAGGCCTTCAAATTTGGTCAAAACAAGCAGGCACACAGTGATACAACCTGGCTTGGTCTACAACCTGACTGTGGGTGCTGTGCACACAGATCACCTTGTTTTAATCACCTTGTCTCACCTGTTCCATTACACAAAGTTGAAAACTCCCTCAAACAACTTGTGCCACAAGCTCCATGTGATTTCTGCTTGCCACCACCTCACAAAGCAGAAGATGAGTGTTCCCAGGCTGGGTGATGCAGTACAGCTCTGTGACTGCTGGGAGGCCCGTGGGAGGCAGCTCGAGAGCTTGACAGGTCATTTAGACTTTAGAAAGGCAAAAAAAAAGCCCAGCTGGCTGTCTTCACCCATCCCTGCCCTGTGCACAGACACCAAAGTGCAGCCTCTTGTGAACTCAGGACAGCTTTTGCTGCCAGCTCTCCTCTGCTGAGCTTCCGGCACTTTGATGCAGAAAAGAAAGGAACCGAGCACAGGGCTGGCAGCACTCTCCTTTTTCACCTCACTTTCAAAAGCCACCTCCATCAGCTTCAGTCTTTCATCTGCACAATACAGCCTCAACTCAGCAAACCCCTTCAGATTAGTGATGGGCAGAGAGAGAGAACCTCTCCATTTCCTGGCAGGGCAACAAGGATACTCCCTCGAGGAAGGAGAGGTCTGAGGTCCAAACCTCCAGCAGCTCAGACTGGAGCTCTGAGCTCAGGACTCTACCAGCCTTCAGGGGCAGTCTGGGAGCCTTTTACCTAACCTAAAGAGGAAAGGAGCTGAAAGTCTCCTCCAGAAAGTGCTTTGCTGCCTTAGTGCTTCATGCCAGGTCACTGATGTGAGACGAACACTTCAGTCTCTGTGCATACACTGATTTATTTCTTTCTAATGCATTGCTTTGTGTTTACACACTGGTCTTATTATTATTATAATTATATATATTATGTGTTATATAACTATATTATTATTATATATATTTTTAAAAATACATCGTTTAAACCACCAAATTAAAAAAATATGTCATTCCTACAGCTCTTACACAGGTTCAAAGCACCCCACTTACCAGAGCAGTATCTCTGAACAGTGAAGCCACAACTCCTTGATGCTGGGAACAAGGAGTTACAGGCAACAGCAGGGAGCAGAGAGAGCACAATATATCCCACTTAGAATCACAGAATTGCTAAGGTTGGAAAAGACACTTAAGATCATCAAGTCCAACCATCTGTTGACTTCTCTCCCTTCATCCCTGCGAGAGGACTCTTATCCTGGGATGAAAGACCAAGTCTCCGGTCGGTACTGCAAGTGAAATGCCTCCCCCAGCCTCTGCAGCAAGAGGCAGCTCAGAGGAGTTCTAGTTTTCCTTTCTGCACCAGTTCACCAAACAGCTTCAGTTTGCCAAACTATGTCACATTTCCCAATAAAATGGCAGTTTGCAAAATAATTAACAGCCATTAAAATTCCCCATTAAGTTTTGCCACTAGCAACAGCAAGACCGTTCTCCTCCCAGCAGCGGTGAAAACTCCACTTATTTCTGTAGTAAACCCAGTGTTGTTAATGAGCCATTTTATCCCATCCTGTTTGCTTCTGAGAGCTCCCTCACCAGCAGATCCCTCTCATCAGAGAGTTTTTCATTCCATATTTAACACTACAAGAGCCTGAGCACCATGGACCACCTTTGAGCTGTCACAGTGCAGGAACGGTGGCATCCATCTCCTGGTTAATGGCAGATTGCCCTGCACTCACTGCACCCCTTACACCGAGGAAGAAAAGGGGGAGAGCCTCTCTCCTGCCATGCTGCCTGAGGAGAACAGACTCCATGATCAAATTAACTAAAATCACCCCGATTTTGAACTTTAAGGCAAGAGGAAAGCCAGGCTCCAGCTTTGCGTGACCTCCCTCCGATTCTGCAGTCTAATATTTTGACTTGAACATTTACAGGAACAACAAAATGCTTCAGTAGCTCAACCCACCTTGGTAAGTTCATCAAAGTAATTAATGCTGCAGTGGCTGCTGACAGCACTAATTACAGGCTGCAGAGGTGGATCCCAGTGACAGCAAAGGGGACCAGGAGCTGGCTGGGAGTGCACAGGAATGGGCAGATGTGCAGCCCTGTGCCATCGCTTGGGCTGGACACAGCAGTCCCCTGCTTTCTCCTGCTCCTAACCCCAAAATTCAGCATCTCCAGCACTGTGCAGAACTGAGCAGCTCTGGCAGCTTCTGCTGTTCTTCTGCCAACCAACACCCATCAGAAGAGGCCTGGAGCATCCTACTAAACACCCTTCTGAGAGCAAGCCCTTCATTAACAGGAGTGGGGCTGGCTAGCCAACATGACAGGGCCCTTACAGACCATCACAAGGACAGCAATCCAAGTACTCTGGTTCCTGGAGACATCATGGACCATTTCATCTCCAGTGAAATGAAGTGGGAGGGTTTTACTCTCCCTCACTAAACCAGGGGTATAATGTATATAAGAAGTCGTGTCCTGAAGACGTGGGCAGAGACCCACATGCTCAGTGTCACTTGTGCCAAGAGCACTTGTGTCTGTTCTGGGAGATGCAGGAGATCTGATCCTCATTGCTAGATCTGTGATCAAGCACAAGATCCCGAGCCAGCTGTTTTTGGTTCACCTTTGGGAAAAACACAGGCTTAAAGAAAATTATTAGTTTTCCAGTCAGCTGTTTATAAAAAAATGCTTTCAAGATGTTTCCCACATTTCACAGGCTGAGGCAATCCCACTCCAACCCTCCATCAGCACCCAATTAGTGCTACAACAGAGAAACCCCATTGCTTTCTGTTGATCTGATCATAAAGAACCGTTCCCAGAGAAAAGAGCCCACTCCACCAGGAGCATCCAACGAGGTCTGGCTCTCACACAGGCAGCTGCAACCAGCACAGTTGTATAATGGAAACCTGACCTACAAACCCTGAACCAAATTCTAGTTGTTCCCCTTTGAGAAGTGAGCACATGAAGGCTGCACACGTCTTCTGCCACCTCCCACAGCTGTAAGCCCGGCTTGGCTCCACATCCTGACAGCACTGTTACCTCTCCTCCATCCAGCACAGCTGGGAGGAAGGGAACCACCAGCAAAAAGTGAGTTAAAACGGGCCCTGGTTGCATAAATCGCATCATCTGTGCCACCCACAACTGAGGGATGGATGTGTTTTGGTGGCCAAGCTCTCCGCACATCATCGCCCACTTCTGGGTTGAAGGACACACAGAGGAACAGCTGGTGCTGCCTCTTCCACTCAACAGGGCAGCAGCAGCCCTGGAGCAAGGGACCATTCCCCAGCACACACATCCCTCACAGAGCAAACAGCCCCGTACCTGCTCTGGGGACAGAACAGCTCTGCGGGCTCAAAGGACCAAGGTGACAACCAAGTGACACAGAGAGCCTTTGGGACAGACAGCATTAACCTCTCTCCTGCTGGAGCCTTGCTCTCCAGCACAGCCCCAGTTCCTCAGGAGGGCTCTTTCTCTACGCAGACCCAACAAACCAGATGGGTTTGAGGTGTTTTGTGCCTGTGATGCCCAGCAGCATCAAAGACGTTAAGAAGGAGAACGTATTGCACCAGAGAGTCTAACAAATAATGCGCCCATAAAAGCAGAGATGAAAGCTCAGCACACTCAGGCAAATCACAGCAGCTGGGAACTGCAGAGTCACCCTGGGAAGGGGACAAGAGGCAAGGCAAAGCCATCTCCTCCTCCAACCCAGCACCAGCCATGAGAGCCCTGGTCAGATGGGAATTCGGACAGACCTGAGCCCCGGAACATCTCAGCAAGATGTACAAACCTTCCCTTGGGTTTCTACTCTGCAGTAAAATTCCAAAAAGCATTAAAAGGAGGTTCTTCAAAGGGCTGTGAAAGGAACAGGAGCTCTCATAAGGAGGTCCTTACACTGTCAGCAGTTTTGAGATGCTCTGCAACCATCTGATCCCTCCTTCCCCCACACAAAGTATGTAAATCAAGGATTTTCTTCAGAGAGTGAACTAGATTTAAATGACAAGGTTTCCCAGCTCCTTGGCTGGAAATCCCTTCCTTTCCTACGGTCTTGCTGGAAATAAGGAGAAATCTGCTGTTGATGAAGCACACTCCCAGCAGTAAAAGCCAGCAGTGATGGACAGCAGCCAGGCTACGCTGACCCACTGACCAGCCCTTCCTGGCCACACTCCTGGGCCAGCTCCCACATGTCCATGCCACACAGGGTACAGCATCTCCCCTCACAGATGACACTTCCCTCTCACAAGAAAAACAGCTGGATAAAAACTGCCCAGTTGGACTTAGCCCAAGAGAAAAACCAACCCAGGCTGCAGTCACGAAGGGGCTGCATGAGCCAGCTGGGAAGATGCTCCTTCACCCCCACCTGCCTTTCCCAGCGGGCAGTTTGAGTGTGTTTACAGACACCAGGAGCACAGTGAGAGAGATTTTAGCCATCACACATAACCACAGTGCATAATAACTCACTGAGCACCTGATTTACTTAATGACTGTACCAGCAGCTTCACAAATCGTGCACGATTCCAGAGGCAGTCGGTGCCCTGCTGCTGCTCCGAGTCACAGGAAGCGCAGCCAAGCCCCACAGCAAGGCAGGGACACCGAGATTTCCCCCAACCGTTCTTATCTTGTCTCACAGTACTGAAAACTGGGACCTGTTGAGAGCAAACAAACAAGCCATGGCACTCACTGAACTCTGCTGAGGCTGGGAGTGCTGTAAATCACGTGCAGGGACAGGCTCTTCATGCAGAAGTGACAAGAAGATGCATCTGCAACGATTTTATGGCACATCAGCACAGAAAATGGTTGTATGTTCCTAAAAGCAGGCGATTAAAATTCCAAGATGTCACAGATTTTAATCCTGAGCTAATTTTTTCCTCTCTTCTGCGCTGTATCATATATCACCGCTATCAAGAGAGCAGAACTCTCAAAAATCAGATGTCCTGAAGCTAGAGTACAAGAAAATTATGTTTTCTACAGCAAATCAGTTCAACAGAGGCTCAATAAAACATGATTGATAATTAGTGTTTTCTTTTTGGCAGCTAGTAGCAATTGTCTTCTCCTTAAGCCTAGTGCATTTGCCAATTTAAAACTAATCTGTCCAAATATGAAACAAAACATCTGCCAAAGAAAAATCCCAGTGAATATTGGTTGAGATTTACAAAGTTCTACAGCAGAGTGTCACCTGCTACAGCATCAGACAACTCAACAGTAATTAGGGTAGAGCTGAGACAGCCTTGTGGAAAGAGCCATCAGGCAAATGGAAAATGGATGGGAATAGCTAAATCAGTTTAGATTTCCTTAACAGAGGTAGATCAAAAGAAAACTAACCCGATTAGGAGGGAGAGAGACACTGATCCAGATTCATGGAGCAAAGCAGAACAGCTATAAAGTGATATTTATGCCTGTTTTCCTTTCCAGGGCTGCACAAAGCACCAGCATGTACCAGTAGATCTGGCCCAGATTTATGGGCTAAGGGTAGACCCTTTTAAACAAGGACAGCTTCTCTTCCCCAGCTTACTTTCCCAGTTAAGCAACTGTCCAAAAAAAAAAAAAAAAAATTAAAATAGGCCATAAAAAAGCCTCCCCAGTTTAATTAGAGTAAGTGATAGTCATCGCCTGCTGGCAGTGCCATTCTCCCTGCTCGGGGCACCTTGTCCTGGTTACAGCAGGTCAGGGATGCATTGCCAGAGCCCGGCTTTTGGCCCAGCCCAGTTCACACAGCACCAGATTTGGTGCCAGCACTGGCTGTGGCCATGCACAGGTCCCTGAGCACCCTGCTCTGGGGATGCAGCCAGCGTGGCTGCTGGCCCCTGGCAGGGCACATCAGTGCTGCTGCTGGGATGCTGCAGCACCGAATATTGCAGGAGTACAACACACACACCCCAGGAGCACCGTGCCTGCCTTCCCAAGGAAAGCCTGACACAGCTCCTGGTCCCTGAAGCAGCCACCACCTCCTCCAGCAAACCCTCTGCTGCCTGAGATGAGCCCACTGCTGCTCAGAGCTGCCACCGCTGCTGCCAGGGGCTCATTTCAGCTGAATGCAGCCGCTCGGTGCCTTGCTGGGTGCCCGGGCTCCTCATCAGCCACCACCCCAGCACCCTGTGCCACGGCCAGCACGGCCACCAGCCTCCTCCTTAGCCCCAGGGCCCCTTTGCAGCAACACCCACAGGGGCTGCCAGGGCAGAAAGCTCCATGAAGCCGCTCCTGCTGTCCCCAGACCCCTCGGGAACGACTCACTGCCCAGAGATAATGGCAGCACAAAAGCTCCCTGCCACCAGCATTCTCAGAGAAGGCCACCCTGGCTGTGTCCCCGCATGCTCTTGGCAGCCCTGCTGCTTTCCAGAGCCGTGCATGTCCCAGGGGATGCGTGAGCACAGGTACACAGCTTTTTTCCAAAGCAAATGCGCTCCCAGGCTGACACTTTAATTCAAGTTAAACACCTACGCCCCCAAGGCAGCATTTTACACCATCACTCCCTACACCACAAATTGTGCCAAATCTAAAGAGGTTTTTGTTGCTGAGGAGGCTGTCCCAGAGCCAGGGCAGGCTGCACTGCTCACCCTGCTCCTGCAGCGTGTGCATCCTGCTCTGACAGGGAGACCTCCAGCCTCCCCTTCACCTTCACCTACCCCATAAGCATTTCCACCAGCAAACCCTCTCCACTCACAGCTCCATGTCTCATCCTCCTGGCTTCCACCCCAGCTGTGGAGAACTCAGACGTCCCAACAAGAGCAAAGGGATGCCCATAATGAAACAGCCCCATGTCCTCTCATATTTTAGTGAGAGATAATAAACACGGCCGAGGCTTTGCATGAGTCCCACCAAACCTCCACATCCTTGCACGAGTCAGACACCACCTGACACCTCCCAAGGAGCTGATATTGCACTGGATGTTGTTAGGATCTAACACAGAAGCTGTTTTGGGACAGAGCAAAACCAGCTTTGCCCACTGCACTGCCAATAAACACCCTTCTCGTGCCCTCCCATCCCAAGCCCCCGTGGTCTCTGGGTGACCAAGCTGTTATTTTCATGCCCCAGTCACACAGGAACCAGTGCTGGGCTCTTAACCCCACGACTCAGCCCGCTGGGTTTTGGAGGCCTCTGCAGCTGTGGCACCTCAGGACCTCCACGCACGACGCTCCGTGAGGAGCTCTGTGCAGAGGGTACAGCAGAGACAGCACAGCTGACAAACGAGGTGCCACAGCCGCGAGCAGCGTGGGACAAGGAGGAGTTTTAAACAGATGTGAGCAGCTCAGTGGGTAGGTAAACAGGATCCCCACTTCTTTCCTGTTCCACGGCTGGAAAACCCACAGGCCCTTCCTGCAGGAAGGGAAGGAGGAGGGTGGGGAGCCCACAGTACCGGGGTCAGCTTCCAAAACTGGGAACTGGCTGTCCCAGGGAACCACGCCTCCCCATGGCAGATGCAAGGTGTTTCCACGGCTGCTCCTGGTTCTGATCAGGGTGATCCCTGAGGCATCATGCCATGTCAGTATATTTTAATACCATGGGGCAGTGATTAATGGGGTGGTCGGTACAGCAGCATCCAGCAGGAAGGAGCTGAGTGTTGTTCACGTGGACTCTGTGCCCTGTGGAGCACAGTGCAGTAGGTGACCAACCCAAACTGACTGCAACAAAGCCAAAATACCCAAGTATCTTTAGAGGTCTGTGCCAAAACACTCAGGGATCCACAGGAAGTCCCCAGTCAGCGGTAGCTGAAGGTGCTGCTATCAGAGCTTAGCCCAGGACAGCTGAGTGTTTGTGGAAGCTTTGAATCTCATGAGAATGACACAAGGATCAGGCACAGCCAGATGGCCACACCTCTGGCTCTTCACCCTTGCCCTGCTCTGGGCACAGCTCCTTCCACCTCTATCTGCAATCCAAGCTGTCAATCCCACCTCACAGGAGAAAATCAGTCAACAAATATTGCCCTTGAGCTGCAAGGCAAGTCTCTGGGTGTAAGCAAAGCAAGAAATATTTCCTGTTCGCTTGTTCCCCGGAGGGTAACTGACAGATCCATGCTGCAAACATTCCCATTACCGAACACGTGGCAAATCCCGGAGCACTGACTGATAGAATGCAATGAGGACCCAAGTCTTGAATTCATGCTACAGATCCAGTGCTGAACTGTACTCAGATGACAGCTTTCCTGGCTCTAAAGAGTGGTAGAAAATTGCCACACATGAGAGTAATTTGGGTCAGGGGACAGAGCAGCAGCTTTTTCATAGCTATTTCACAACCGCATGATTGAAGTTATAAGAAATAAATTTCCTGTGAAAGCACAAGGAATCCTGCTTAGGTGCCCTTTCAGATGAAATTTTAAACTCATTTGCCCTTCTAATAAAAACAAAATGGACTTCCAGCATCTCTCCATGACCCACTGTCACCTAGCAAACCAGACATGCCGTGGTTTTGGCACAGCATCCAGCAGCAGGTTGGAAGCTGGCTGGTTACAGCCTAGACTGGAACTTCATATCACATTCAGGACGTGCATCACTGTTGTGACAGCATCAGCTTTAGGGGGAAAGAAAGCCCTGTGATAACTGCCTGATTGGCAGGAGGATGTCACTGCAGATCCACGGGGACTGTCCTCCTTCACTGGAGCTCTGGCTCTTTCTAACGCCTGCTATTTCAGGCTGTTACACCAAAATTTTAATTAAAAGAAGAGGCCCATTTAAGCTCCTGTAGAGCCCTGCTCCAGCCTTGCTAATTAAAGACAAACTGACAGGATCTGAAATGATAAAATAAACCAGGTCTGAGAAGTTTGAGAGGCACAGGACAAGTCTGAGCTCTAAGTAGGTTGAAACTTGCTCTCTGCGGGAGCACGGTGTGCTGTCCAGCCCCAGGCTTCTAGGTGAGGTCCTGGTCTCTGTGGAGCTGACAGGCTCTCCAGAGGGTTCATCACAGCACCCCAGGTCAGATCTCACCTGTCTTCTTTGACAGCACGTAAGATCTGAACCCCGTGTTGGCAGACAGATACAGAAAGTTCTCTCCATGTCCTTAACACGAGTGAAATGGCTGTCGTTTAATGCAGGGTCACTGCGCCTCTCCAGCCCCAAGAGGCTGAGAGCTGGGATGGATTTCCTGGTGGATTCCCTGTCCCAAGTCACTGGGCAAACCACAGACACCCTGCAGCAGTGAAACCTTGGTGCAGCAGAGCTGCTCCGTTCCTGTGCAAGGACTTCGTACTTTTCATTCCACATTCTTGAATAGGGCAAAAATTTGCTGTTATTGGAAAGGATGGGTTTGGCACAGAGAACCCTTCAGATGAGGTCATTTAAAAGAGCATGGATACACCAAGCCATCGTGTCTCAGTCCTTATATTGCAACCAGAACCGTGGAGGTATCAGCACCTCACCTCTAACCCTTGCTGCTCCAAATGGAAATACTTTGAAGGTGCCACCCACTCAAAATGTGGATGTGTCCAGACAGACGCAGGTGTAACACAGGACAAAACAGAAGCTATGTGCAGGTAACTCTGCCATGGAAACCATCAGCTGCCAGCCAGGCTAAAACAGGGCTGTGCCAGCAAGGAGAACAGTGTGACAGTGACTTTGAGGTTAGTTCCTGCTCTAGTCTCCCTTTTCTAGAGATGAACTCTACAGCAGTAGCCCTTAGGACAAAAAAAATGTGAGTGTTGTTGGGGGGGGGAGCTGCTTGGGGTTTTATTATGGAGGAGGACTGTGGTGTTTTTTATCTCATGGGATTTTTCATCAGCCCAGGTAAAGGCAGACAAAGCTAAGTGAGACTTTGGAAGTTTCCCACTGCATTTCAGAGCTTGATGCTCTCACACTCGAGGCAGGGACCTTTTTGCCACTTCAAAAGCAAAGCCCAGCACAGCAGACAAGACCACCAGGGAAATGTGAATTAAGGCCTAGCTTGAAAACCTTGGCCAAGCTGACAAATGCTGCAAACTGCTATAAAAACATATTCAGAGCAGGAGAAACACCCCAGACTAACCAAAGCCCGTTTCCTACATGAGTGCATGTGAAGCCAGCCTACCTCATGTTATCCAGGGAATCCAGAGGCCACATCCAGCAACAAAAAGTTGCAAATTGCAGGGACCGCAGTGGAAACTGCATCCTCTTGCTAGGAGCTGCACATGGGCTCTTGTTCCCCGAATTAAAAGGGAGTGCAAGGTGCTTGATTGCATCTTGGCTCTTGATTACAAATGCACCAGCAGCCAGAATTAAACAGTTGGCTTCCTGGCCTATTTAGCATCCTTTAGTACTGGGGTAGAGGGTGGGCAAGACTTAGGGGATGCTTTCATATACCGGCATCTGATTTTACTTTTTTTTTTAATTTTATCTTTTCTCAAGACATTTGCACCAAATGATAACGTTTCCCAAAGATCCGGCCAGGCTCCAGACGAAAAAACCAAGCAGTGGACGTGTCTGTAGAAGCAGCTCTGTGCTAGGCTATAAGGCACTGCCTGAACCAGCTGCCATAGCAACTGCTATTAAAGAAAGAATTAGAGCATTCTTCACGGAAGTAGGAAAACTCCCAGTCAATAAGCATAAGGATGAGATGCAAAGCAAAAAAAAAAAAGGAAGACAAATACAAGCAAGCAGGAAAAATATGTACAACTGAATGAGAAGGAGGGCCACTTGCACAGGTAGATGTGCTCTGGTGCTGTGGAGATGCCTATAAATACACTAAGATACCTAACTCCACCCTCATTAGCAAGCATTTTAGATACAGTTGATCCTGCCTTGGGGCAGGAGGTGGATTACATGACCTCCTGAGGCCCTCTCAACCTCTATTTTCCATGATTCTAGGAGGGAGAAATCTACACCAGCTGAGCTGAGCTGGCCTCACTCCAGAAAGGCAGGAATTTAAATCTGGAAAAAAAAAATAGATTTAATCCACTTTTCAAGTTCTCCTTGACCAGGAGAAAGGGGCAGAAAGCAGAGCCTGCAACCACAGCTTACAGGCAAGTTCCTCCTGGCCGGAAACGCATTTTCAACGGTACCAGGGGTAAAGCAGCAACATCAGGTTTCACCCTGCAAAAGGATTTTTTTGGGGGTGAATCCTGCAAAGGTTTCACCTGCAGGATTCACCCCCAAAAGTATTCATTTCCCCACCAACATAAATTTGCAAAGAACAATCCGATACGTGGCTGCAGACCTGCGGTTTTGGTTGTGGGTTGTTCTGCAGGGGCTTGTTCCACAAAATACACTTGAAAACAGAATGATGCTGCAAAAAGCCAGCGAGCTCTCGGGAGCGATCAGGCTCATGTCCTACATCCCTGGATTAGATCTCACAACACAGCCCCACAGCAGGACAGAGCCTTGGCTCTCAGAGCTCACAGTCAAGGAGAGAAAGCAGACAAAACTTCACTCTGGGTTGTGCTGCTTAATTCGCAGAAGACACCAGAGGTCCCCGACGGAGCTGCTGTTTACGCTCTCCAATTCCTCGCTACTGGAGTGGGACAAAACACGCGGTGAACGGAGCGCAGGAAACAGCACACACCTGGCAGGCAGCCAGGCAGGCAAAAGCACTCTGCCTGCAAGAAAAAACCCCGTGTCCCAGCCCCTAGAGCAAGGATCTGGCTGGGCTGTAGGGTCAGCCCCTCCAGGCGTTATCCCACTGAGCAGGCAGCCGAGCATGCTGCTCTCAGCGCTCCATCCCACCCACGGCCATGCCTTGGCCCTGCTCATGCACATGGCAGGCAGTGGTTCCCTCGGGAGAAAATACAAGGACAACCCAGCTGGGAAGTTACAGGCTAGAAAGAGCCACTGACATATCAGCAAGTAATTCCAGGCTCAGGCTGGGAAGTGCTGGCTTCGCCATTTGGAGGAGGCACCGGGAAACGAGCAGGCATCCAAGGCTGCCTCCACATCCCAGGAAGCAGAGCAGCCAGCACGGGGAAGGGAAAGGTTAAATGCCACTGATTTAGCACCTGTAGGCAGGGACATCTCCAGGCCCCTGGCTGAATTTAGGTCCCATTGATAATCTGCCTTGGCCTCACAAAAGTCTGACGTTCCTGGCAAAGGCGGCTGCTGCATCCTGAGCCCTCCCTGCCGTGATTTGGCCGGGCAGGGTTTGAGAGCAGATGGTGACCTTACATATCCTACCTACTGCACCTCGCAGGCACAGCCTGAGGAGTTCCAGCCTCTCCTCCTCATTGCCCAGATCTCCTTTGGAGGCAGGAATCTCCTCACACACGGCCACGCTAACACCATTGACACCACCAATAAACCAAAGAAATGTCCAGTTTGTATTTAGGTGCACATGCAACCAAGGAGACACTGAGTTTCTCCTCCAAAACACACTGTAGCCAAATGTTGGAAGGTGATTAAGTGATTTAAGCTACCTCTAGTAAGAAACAAACTCTTGACAACAGTCATTGGCCAATCCCTGTTTGATTAAAAACACCTTAAACCCAAACAGTCCATTCTTACTGGCAGGACAAGCGGTTTGAATCCCATGTTTATTTATTACCTTGTAATCCTATTATAAAATACACCAGAAATATTTTCAGTGCTATCAGAAATGGTGGGAGGCAGCACATGTGCAAAAGCCAGAAAATGAAATGATGTGGGAATGACCAACTTTTGAGGAAAACAAAAAGTGTTTCTGATCAAACTTCTTTGTTTAAAGAAAAATTTTTAAATGAATTGTTCAAGTTGACTCCAGATTTGGGGAGAGAGAGGGCCTCATCCCAGGAAAACTTGAAGTGGACTTTCAGCATTAATTTCAAGACAGAAAAGTTGGCATTTGAAGCTCTTACGGACATAATTTCCCCACTTGATTGAATTTCAGAGAGTAGGGGGAAAAAAAAATTTAAAATATTTACTTGTTATGACAACAGAGAGAGTTGCTGATTCAATATTGCTCACGCTCCCAGATGCCTCTAGCTAGCTGCCATATGCAAATCACCCCGCGTTGGCATCACATCCAAATTGCATGAAAAAGCCAAGTTAAAATGTGGCCAAATACGTGAATCTGCCTTTGGAAGACACACCAACCCCCATTAAGAAAATTAACAAAATTCATCATTGCCAAGGGCTCCCACACGCAGCTTCCTAAAGAGAGCAGCTCTCATTTTCACACCCAGCGAGTTTAAAACTCGAGAAATGCCTTTGCTATTGAAAAGAAACTTTTAATTTCTCACTCAAGCCAATCCCAAATACCCAGATATACACTCAGACTGAGGGCAATAAGAGATCCTTTCTTTTCAGAGCCCTTCAAAGGGCACAAAACCCAGGGGAAAAACCTTCTCAGACAGATAAACACACTTACTCACAGACCTGGACACAGGAACCCCATGGAAAAAAGCTTCAGGAGATTAATAATGTGGGTGGAAAATGAAGGCACCTCATAAAAGGTTTGAAGTGACAAGGGAACAGATCACATCAGCTTGGAAAGGTTAAAGAAAGCAATTTATAGACACTAATTAGGGCCTCTTTTAAAAGTGCCTTTGCAAGGGACAAGGTTGGGTTTATTCCAGAGAGGTGCAAAGGGAGCGTGGTGGGAGCTGCCTGGGGATGCTCCCGGAAGGGTGGATGAGCCACGCTCGGCATCACGGCACACGGACAGGAGATTTGAGGCATGGCCCAAAGGGAAGCACGGGGAATGCGTTTATATGAACAAACTGCTTCGTCCCCAGGGAAATCTTCCCCACACAGGACCCAGTGAGCCCCAAGCTTAAGCCCTCTGCTCTGTCACTGGGAACTGTTTTGCTGAATGCCGAGTCCAAGGTCACCAAACCCGAGTTTTCCTTCACTTTCAGG
This sequence comes from Eulacestoma nigropectus, assembly GCA_013397775.1. Lineage (NCBI taxonomy): Eukaryota > Metazoa > Chordata > Aves > Passeriformes > Eulacestoma > Eulacestoma nigropectus. The sequence goes on from VZTE01004705.1 coordinate 4,498,850, forward strand.
CTCACCAGCCATAAGGATCTGCACGGTTAGACTCCTGCAGAAGCGCTGCTTTATGCAACACTCTGGCTCTGATAAAGTTTTGCTTGCAGGATGAAGTGCCAGGAGGTGGGAGCTGAAGGACTCTGCAGCGATGCTTCCCGCAGCCTTCGCCGGGGGGGCAGCGGGTGCCTGTGGGAGGCAGCTCTCATCCCAGAGCAGGAGAAACCAGGGCACCTCCGGCACTGCTGGAAGGTGAATCAATCCTTGGGGTCTCTACTTCTCTGCTGGCTCCTTGAAGGGAGCCCAGCTCACCCTGCAGCCAATGCCAACACCTCCAGTTTGTGTCATTCAAGCGGGAGCTCCCCCTGCAAACAGCCCAGGTGTGCAAAGGGACTTCCAGACAGCAAATGCCACACATCTGTACAAGGAGCCACTTTACCCACCTCTGGGATCTGCTTTTTCAGTTTACAGAACACCAGCTCGTCTCCCCATGCTCTGGGGCTGCTTTTAGAGGAGCTCAGTGATGTAGAAAGACCTGGACGCGACAGCCCTGGCTGCTTTTGGGGATGAGGTGCTGCCCTGGGAATGGCAGGACCAGCCTCCTCTCCACGGTTTCAGTCCATCACTTCGCAGGAACAGCCTCAAAGGGCCACAGCCCTCAGCAATTTCTTATCTTCTCACAAATCCTTTGCAATCAGTACAGCAGCTCGTAAAGCATTCCTTTATTGCATTATAAAGCAACTCCTTTGCAGCCGCTGCAACAGCCCAGGGGCTGCATCCAGCACCACACTCTCTGTAGGCTCTGTGTGGGCTGAGGGTCCTCCCTTTTGCACCATCCCTTTGAAATCAGCTCGGATTGAGCCCAGAGCTGGGTGAGGACTTGACATATTTCCACTTAAAATGGTGATGGTGCAGGATGCCTTTCCTCAGCATTCCCATGGAGAAGAGGGGACCAGGTCCAGTCTGGCAGCTGGGTCTCATCTCAGAGCTCACCCATGAGCTGTCTGTAGTTATCTCAGCTTGCCAAACTGAAGGTCCAGGCAGCACCCTGCAGCCCAGGGGCACTGCTGCCCTCGGTGTGGGGTCACTGCCCATCACCTCGCTGTCCCCAGCGTGACTGACCGCTCACATCTGCCACCAGCGTGTTTGCAGCGAGCTCCCTACCCCGGTTCCGTCAGCAGAGATCCAAAGGAGCTTTTAACAGCAGCTTGTGTGTGAACCCCAGGATGTTTTGACAGATCTGTTGCAGAAGATGCGAGGCACAAGCAGACAGGAGCCATCGCCCCTTGGCAGCTCCTGCCCACGTGGGGCTGATGGTGCCCAGGAGCCCCTTCCCTCAGTCCTGCTTGGCCACCACAATGAGACCAGGGAACCACAGAACCATTTAGGCTGGAAAAGCCCTCCAGGACCATTGAGTCCAACCATTCTCCCAGCACTGCCAAGTCCTCACTGACCCATGTCCCCAGGTGCCACACCTACGCATCTTTTAAATCCCTCCAGGGATGGTGACTCAACCACTGCCCTGGGCAGCCTGTGCCAGGGCTGGACAACCCTTTTGGTGAAGAACTTTTTCCTAATAACCAATCTAAACCTACCCTGGGGTGCAACTTGAGGCCATTTCCTCTTGCCTTTCACTTATCACCTGGCACACAGTAGCTCTCTCAATTACACCTGGGCAAGAGGCAGGCAAAGGGCAGTGAAAGCAGCACGTCCAGGACCTCAGGACCCCTGAAGAGCAGGGCTGGGTTCTGCACCCACCAGCTCCATCCTACAGGGCTCGACTACCACCTCAGGAGGTGGCCATACACACCACAGCCTCAGACATCATCTGGACAAAGAGGCAACTCAGTACCCAACTCCACTTTCTCCTCCCTGATTTCATTGCACAGCACCTACCACCATCCCCTCTCCCACTTCAGGGGTGAGAATGATAAAAATAAACAGAAAAGTCACAAGGGATGGAAATGGCACAGCCACCCAGAGGCAGCTCGGAGGTGACACGTGCCAGCTGCGCCCCCAGCTCCAACCTTCCTCACACTGACTTATCAACTTCTTAATCATTTCTATTTCACCTCCCCCTCCACATCCCACATGGAAACAAAAGATGATTCATATATCAAAATAATCACCTGGGACCTCCGAAAGCCCACGAGTTCCCTCACTTGCTTGATAAGGAATTTTGCCAGTTTGGCACCTGGGTTTGACTCTGTCCCCTCCTCCCTTTATACTGGTCCCACACCACAGAGGGGGCAGAGCAGGCACAGAACCTGCCCACACACTCTTTTTAGGACTTAAATTTATTGAGCACAAAACAAATTCACTGCAAAAACTTGAGGCACCTGAAAAATCCAGCTACTTGGGAAGCACCTGCACCCTAGGAATACTGTCCCTTGTCCTCTCCAGAGGGTGGGGAGGTCGATTTTCTGTCAGCAGAGAAGTGGTTTTATAACATTTGGGTTTTATCACCAGCATCATATTGGAAAGAGCAACTGCTGGCTAAAGCCCACAGTGTGGGCTTGCCCATGGAAAGAGGTCAGCAGGAGTACAGTGCCAGAAGAGACCTGCAGCAATGGGTTTTCCCTCACAGGAGGAAAGGAGTGAGGCTGGGAGCTGAAAGCTCAACTCTGCAGCTTCATCAGTGGAGTATCCATGCCCACATGTGGTGCAAGACCACAGTCCACAGGACCCTGCCACCAGAACACTGCTGTCACTGCCTGAACACACGGCAGCCCGGCCTGCTCGCTGCCACCAGGGAGCACAGCCATGTCCCCAGGCCCTGAGCACAAACACCTCCACCACTCCAGCGTCCCTCACAAAACGAGGAAGCATCAGCAGGACAGACAGGGAAGGAGCTTTCCTCCTTCCAGACGGCCAAAATCCCAAATCAGAAAGAGCTAAAAGCACAACTACGAGGTTGGGCCTCTTGCAGAGCCATCACACCCCCCACCACAGTGCCGAGCAGAGGCACCAGCGCCGCACAAAGAGGAAGATGATGAAACTCTCATCACCTGCCCCAACGCTGTGACCTGTCACTGGCAGCTGAACAGCTGGGTACGAAACCAAACCACAGCCTGCCAATGCCTGCCAGCACAGGCAGAGGTGATACAAGTCACAAACCTGTCCTCTCAGGCAATGCCAGCAGCCACAACTTCACAGCGGGCTTCACTGTTGGAGCCCTCCTAGAAGACCTCAACAGCTCAGAGCGAGAAACACGGGATCACTGGAGCAAAGCGCTGGAAGGAGCTACAAAACCTCTAAAGCAAGGAAGGAACAAATAAAAGCCTGCAGTTCCAAGGCATTATCACAGGTCTGCTGTCCCAGGCAGGTCACAAATGCACACAGAACCAGAGCCACAGCAGGGCTTGGCAAATGCAGTGACAGTGCCCAGGCAGTGCCACCACTGTCCGTGCTCCGTTTCCAAACGGGAGCAAAACACACACACACAAGGACAAGTTACAGTGCACAAAAGGCCTGCTCAGAAACAGGGACATGACTTTGGGGAGATTCTTCATGAGACAAGATGAGGTCCTTGCCTTCCACCCACGTACCAGGCAAGGATAGACTGCCTCTTGCAGAGGGTGCTGGAAACTAGAGCAACATTCTCTAGCAGAGATGCTCAATTGGCCAGGATTCCTAAGCATCCTCCTCTGCCATGCCAAGGGATCAGGAAGATCACACCAACTTCGCTACCTTGCTGGCTGCTCCAGCTCTGCTACAAGAGATATTTTTACTCCTCTGCAGAGAAGCACTCTCCAGCTCCCCAGAGCTCACAGGTTTTCCCCCGTGCTGTGCTGAGGCTAATGGTTATTGACTTTTAGACATATTTTTTCCTCCTCCCTTCAGATTTTGTAGCAGAAGCAAAGCACTTTCATCCACTTCGAAATGGTGCAATTAAGCCAATTTCTGAACAATTTGCAGTTCTGTTCTTCAGGAAGTGCTAAGCAAAGCCACGCTTCCCAGTATTTTGGGAAAAAATTCATACATCCACGTAGCTCTGAATCCATGCCCTCAAGCAGGGAAGCTGAAGAGATTTACACTGACATGTAAATCCCTGCGACAGACTTCTATAAAACCACTGAGAGGCACACCCAGAAGGCAAGGAAGCATTTCACACCTCCTGTAAGTAGGAAGTGTGAGAAGGAAAGAGAGGAAAACTGCCTTCCTTCACCCAAACCTCTTTCACAACTCCTGCCCTATCCTGGCACTCATGCACCCACTCGTGATGCCAACCAAGGTAATGCTGGTGTCACACGGGGCTTTGGGGACCTCAGAGCTGCATCAGAGATGGCAAAGCTTTAAAGCCCAACACCACAGCAAGGGCAGTCCATGGATGGTAGCACAGATGCCTCTGCACACCACAGAGGGCTTCACACCACAGGGAGCTCACAGGCAGCCAGACAAAACCCGCCAGGCACAAGCGCCGTACCTTCCTCCACGTCGTTCCTCAGAGAAGCCTCCAGCAGAGCAACGCTGGCTTCAAAAGACACTTTCTTTCTGTTCACAGCATTTCTCTTCTTTTCATGCTTCCTCTTCTTGTGCTGCATCTCCTTCTCGTACTGGGCCCATTTCTTCAGCTGCTGAGCCCTCCGTTTCTGGGCTGCCCGCAGCCTCTCCAGCGTGGGCACCTTGTCCAGCAGCTGCAGCTCGGTCAGGAGGTCCACGTGGGCATCCATGGCTTCTGCCGAGAGAGGGGAGCGGGAGGATGTCCCAGTGGGAAGGGATGTCCCACCACAGGTCCTCTGGATGGCAGCCACCTGCTGCTATACCAGCATCCTGAGCTGGAGAGGGCCCATGGCAGTGTCCGCTGAGAATGTGGGGGGAACCTGAAACGAGGAGGAAAGCGGGAGAGATCAGGTGTCATCAAGCACACGAGTTCAGCCTGCTGGAAAACACAACAGGCAACATCCACCACCTCAAAAGGCAGCTCAGTTAACTGTGCTTTAATTGGTCTAATTGCTTTAATTGTTCTTACCAGGCTTGGTGATTCCCCCCTTCCCCCGCTCCAAACATCCCAGCAAAACCCTCTTGATTAAGCAGAAGTTCCACTGAGCAACTCGTTCATGTCTACTCTCACATTAACCCTCTCCTACAAGCAGAATAAAGTCTTAGAGAGCAAAGATCCTCCACATGCTTGATACCATTTATCAGACAACACAGGAGCAGTTTGAGTACTGAGACTCACATCCTTCCCTGGGCTGGTCCCCTCCATCACCCCTCGTTCCAGCTGTCCCCACCCCACAGCCCTGCTCCGACGCCCACCAGCAGCCACCTCCCTGAAGCATTTCAGTCTGAGCAGCAAAGCACAGCTCAGAGGGGACAAGGCTGCAGGGGCAGAGCCCAGGGCAGCCACAGACACCAGACGAGGCCATTCCAGCACAAATAACCCAGAAGCCAGAGGCTGGAGATACCTGGGACTACCAGTCTGGTGCCCCGAGGCCAGGCAGGTTTTCCCAGAGGAACTCTACCCACCAGGAGCATCATCTGTGCTGCTCTTCTTCATCCATCCAGCCCCTTCTCAGCCCAGCCCCAGCTGAGGGCGGATGGATAGAACTGGCTCCTATGGAGGTATTAATAACACTTAAACCACCTCAGCTCTTAAAAACATGAGGTTTGTGTTCATTTTTCTCTTCCTTCGGGTTTTCTCCTCACCACACACTAAATCACTCTGGTTTTGCTGTTCAGGCTCCACAAGCACAGCAGCAAGAGCAGTCAATTCACAGCTCCTGACCCTCAGTGTGACCACAACAGAAACCTCTGAGCACAGAGTGACCAACCAGGGACCCATGGGCAGCTGCCCAGTCACCTGCTGCATGGGAGGAGGAAACACACCCCAGATTCCAGGAGAGGTCCAACAGGTGCATTTGAAATAAAGCTGACATCACAAGCCAATTGAATGAGTCCTTTCCAAACAGACCTGTGCAAAGCACTTTCAATGGCCCGTGCAAAATCCAGGTAAGCAGCAAATAACCAGGTATGAGATGAGAGCTCGCGGGGTTCAGCCAGCTTAGAGGGGACAGAGGAAAAAGAAAAAGAAAAAGAAAAAGAAAAAGAAAAAGAAAAAGAAAAAGAAAAAGAAAAAGAAAAAGAAAAAGAAAAAGAAAAAGAAAAAGAAAAAGAAAAAGAAAAAGAAAAAGGAAGTGTTGATGGGAAAGGGAGACTGGAGAACTTCAGTATTCACAAGCACCTGAGAAAGCCTCAATAGGACAGCTGAAGCACAGCTCTGCTGCTGCAAAAGAGAGGAAGTAACAGCCTTGTAAGCACTGGATGCAGAGAATCTATGGAAAAGCAGCAGAAGAGACAGCTAAACCCAGCTGAGAGCCACAGTGAGGATACCAAAGCTCACCCCAGCCAGGCGAGCCAGGAACAGCCACGGCTCATCCCTCTCAGAGGGTAAAGCAGCCCATCGAGGAGACCTCACTCTGCAGGGAAGTGCCCACACCACGCAGCACATCCACCACATCCCAGTGAACTCCACGAGGCTGAGGCATCCACACCTACTAAACGCTGCTACAGACCTTCCACAGGGGTTTGACCTTACCTATAAATATCTGAGAGCGAGACACGCCATTTCCTCCAACAGATACTTGGTTTGGGAACTGAAAACAAACAAACTCAGCCAGAGCACACAGGCAGGTCCAGGCAGCTGCTTTATCCAGTAAATGGCCAAGGACAGCTTCAGCAGCACCTGCAAACCTTATTCTGAGGACTTCAGGATAGACCTGAACAGAAAAAAAAACCCTGTTTAATTCCATAAGAATTCAAGAGTGCCAAAAAATGCTTTAGTTCCACACAGACACAAACCCAAATCCTCGCAAAGTATTTCATGAGGGAGATGCTACCTAGAAATTCAAATTCAATTCACTTTCTTGAGATGGAAAATAACAACTTGTGGCTTTAGCATGGCACTGGAAAGCAAGAGAAGGGTGCCGTGGCTCCTCCACAACACAAGAGCCACACACAGTTCTCCCTGGCCCCTGCCCACAGCCCCCCACAGGCTGGAACTCACCACAGTCCCCAGAAACCCCACAGAAAATGCATGAATGCACTTTCCAAAAACCTTTTCTTTTGGGGCAGACACATTTCCCAAGCGCAGGCGCTCAGCTGGAAAGCTCTTCAGCACCTCTCGTGAACTCAGCTCCTGCCCCTGGCAAGCATTCCTGGGAGTATCTTTGTTGGCAATCTCAGTCTCTGCTGCAGCAACACAGCCTGCAGATCTGAAGCCCCAGTTACAATACCTCGAAGGAGGGGAGATAAGGGCAGGAAATGCCTCTCGGAATACTGCACAGGCACTCCCACCCTGCTCCTTTTCCAGGCCACTTCTGCCATTGTTTGCTCAAACATGAACAAATATTTTCCAAAACACACCTGGAGTAGAAATGAGGACCTAATTCTGCAGGATTATTAAAGCAGGAAACTTTACTTCAGCATTTCACAAGAGAGGCTGGAAGTTTTCTTGGAGGGTTTAGGACTGCACCTTGGAAAGAGCCATAGGACATTTATAGGGATTTATAGGGAGAGGACAAGTGTGGCTGGGCTTGCCCATGTTTCAGCTTTCCTGCAGCAGCTCCTCTGCTCTCTCAATGAAGAAATGGGAGATTCAGGTGCTCTGCAAAGGGGCGTGAAATGGAGAGGGGAGATCCACGCACATCAAGACATCTCTGGAAGTATCAAACACCAGCGTCTCCTCAATCCAACCAGAAAATGAACCTCTAAAGGAGATAAAAAGTCACCCTGAGAGCTCTTCCTGGAGGGGACACAGCCCAGCTTCTCCCAGACATAATTCCCTATCACTCTCACAGACCCCAGAGCCCCAGAAAGACTTTGGCCCCATCACTCTGGCTGCCTGTTTTCCAGTGACCTGGTTCCTGCCCTGTACCTAAAGAAAAGGCACGTTGGCTTCTGGCACAAACAGCTCAGGCTAACTATAGCACAGGTTCGGGCCCCAGCATTTGTTTACCTGCAAAGCGACACAGAAGTGGCTGTGTGGGTGCCTGTGGCTTGCAAGGCATCACATTTTGGTTTCCGTTTTATCTAAAGAAGAAGAGGGGGCAGAAAAAAAGTGCCATTCCTCGTGTTTGAGCGAGCTGAGCAGTTTCCATGAGCTCAGCAGATCTGCGGCCACCACGCTGAGCACATCCTGCCAGACACACACAGCCCTGGCCCTGCAGGGACAATGGGGACCATTTCAGGGGCCAAAAGGAAGGCGAGGCACTCGTGCCACCCCCCTCCTCCCAGCCCTGCAGCAGGGAAAGGCTCACTCTGACTGGATCAAAGAGTGGTCCCTGCGAGGGGCACACAAGTGTTGGCCAACACCATCGTGGGGTGTTTTTGTAAATTTGCATTTCCTGTATATTTTGTCTCACCTGACTATGCCCGAAAGGACTTTCAGGGCAAGGTTTCTCACTGACAATACATGAAGAGACGGCAGTTCCGTGAAGTGAGAGTTTGCTGAGTCCGTGGTTGCAACTTGTGCCACCAACCCTGTCTGAAGGCATCTCTCAAGCACACACTCCCCATTTCACATTTTGAGGTTGGCACTAGCATCCCCCAAAGGTGAAAACCAAAGGTACTCATTTTCCTCCACCAGCACACACTCAGAGCTACCTCCTCGACCTTCCTACAAAGCATTTGGCTTGCAGACACTTTCCCATAACACTGCTGAGGCTGGAGCAGGATCTATTAAAGCAGCCACACTGCTGAGTGAGGCTGGAGAGCCTCCTCATCTCCCCATCTGATGATAAAGCTGGAGCTGAGACCTGCAATTCCTCTGCCACATGTTCCCAAGGCAGCAGTTAAAGCACAGCATGACACTGATGCAGAACACAAACACTTACAGAAGTCCTTCACTTAAGTGTTATCAACTGATTTCAGTTTTAATCCACTTTAAAATAAAAACAAACACAAACCATGGAAGAGCAATACTTGAATGGGACACCTTGAAGTGAAAGACTGGAGATTTCTTAAAGCTTTCAAGCAAAGGAAAACTGAAGGCCCAGGTATGTGAGCAGCCACTTCTGAAGTTAAGGAGATCATGCCCAGTCACTGGATTGCTCATGGGGAGACACCTGCAGGATTGGGCCCAGATGATCAGGTGAGGTGGCTGCAGCACAAAGTCAAGTCAGGGGCATGAGGAGTGACAGAAATAGCCCTCTCCTCCCCACGCCAAGCTAATCTCCCCACTGGAATTGGAAACCAAGCACAAAAGCCTCTAGCAGGGATCTGAGTGCATGAGCAGTCAGCAGTGGAGGTGGTGCCTGATTTATTTATTTCACTAACAGTCAACTCCTGCACCATGGCAAGGTGAGGAGCTGCCAAATTCACCCCTCCTGCTCCCTGCGAGGGCCGAGGCCCATCTGTGTGTCCTCGTCCCATGAAATGCAGGGTGACCAGTTCACTGCAGCCCTTCTGCTGAACCCATCCTCTGGCAACGGGCACCAATAAGGAATTCACAGGCTTCCCCTTCAGGCATCACCTTCAGCGTTGTCCCTGCTTAGGGACACAGAGCAGCCAAAGATGCATGCTCTGCATGGGTGCTCCTGCTGCTGGCCAGGATCTTCCCAGGGTCTGGAGGAAGCAGCAGAGCAGCTCTTCATGACTGGTCCCCAGTGAGGCAAGAGCTCACTGGAGCCCAAAAGCCAAGCAGCATCCAGAGCCAGCCAGAACACCACTGACAGAAGGAAGTGACAGCCCAAGGAACAGGCAGAAGCAGCAGGGAGCGGCAGGCACAGGAGTTCAACCATCCCCAAGGGAGGACAAGGCAGGGGATGTGCCCTGGGGCTGACCACACACAAGGAGCTGAGGTCCTCTCCCTCCCTCCCACAGCCCAGACTGGGTGGGAAGGGCAGTGGCATCCCGCTCCCACCCTTCCCAGAGGAACACGCTCCAAGTCACTTCCTAAGCCGTGTCCCTACAGAGCACGTACCCACCAACAGCTCTGCCAAGGCACCCCCGACCCACCGCTGACACGTGAGCTGCTCTGATCTGCAGCACCTTCAGGAGGATGGGAAACAAACCCCTCTCCTGTCCTACTGATGGGAACAGGGAGCCCTGGGCTGGATCAGGAGCTCTTGGGGTTTGTGGGGTTTATTTTTTTAATTAGTAGAGAGTGCATCAAATCAGGAGGGTCCTCCATGCTAAGACCACCAAGGTCTAAAACCATATTTTATATAACTGCCTCTGTCACCTCCTGCCTTTTGGAGAAACATTTCATTGGAGCACCATCAGCAAGGACACTGCAGCGAGCCCCACCTGGCAACTGCCCCAGCTGTTACAGCCTCACACACCTACAACAGGGACCTGGCCACTGGGTCTTCAAATGAAGACACACAGAGAGCTGGATACCAACAGTGACCACGTGGGCAACTGGGAAGGGGAGTTCAAACCACAAGAGTTATCCCTCCATGGAATCACAGCCCCAAAACACTCATTTCCACCTGCAGTGCCACAGGACACAGTCCCATTTCCTACAGAGCAGCATTTCCAGCCTCCTGAAGGGTTTCTTTTCTTTCTGAAGCTTAAATTTTTATTTCTCCAGTATCACCTTGCCAGACAGGTAGTACCATCCCCCTTGTCTGGATCTCTGTGCATGGACTGTGACACAGGTGGGCACTGACCACCATCTCCTCTGGACATCAGGGCTGGTGGGAGGGCTGAAGGCAGAAACCTGAACACAGCCCAAGGCAGCACATCAAACAACAGCTGGACACTCACCCCAGCCACTGCCTTCACAATAACCTGCAACAAACCCTTCTCCGGAGGTCAAGAGCATCCACTGGTGAGCACATGAACACAGAACATGGTCGCTGGCATTTCTTTGGGCAGCAAACTCACTGCAAGAGCCACACCACCACCACACTAGATGCTCCTGCCACAAGGTGCTGGTGGAAGCTACTCATCCCTCAGGGCTACTGAGAGCTCTGGCTATTGCTTCTGGTGGCAAATTCTTCTTGCACACACCGTGTGAGTCTCTCTGTTGAGCTGAGCCCCACAGCACCCACAGGGTAACCACACGGAGGCGTGAAAATGATGAAAATTCTTGCTGCCTGATTTAATTTCACTGGTATCAGAAGTAAACAGCTCCTTTCCTCTCTCAGGGCTTCTGCAACACTTTAAGCAGCAGATGCTCAGCACTACCAGAAGAATGGTTCCTCCTGAAGGAATGACAAGGCAAGTGGCAGAAAATATCACTTTAAAAAAATATAAAAAAATATATATCTATTTCAGCCAGGACCTCTTAGGGAACACAACTACATCTGCCCTGGAGTGCTGGTGGGGGAGAGCAGATCTCTAGGTGAGAGATGTCATCAGAAATTGGGAGTTTCAGGAGAGATTCTTGGCTTTCCCACAGGTTTCTTGTATGCAAAGTAGGTAACTTAATCTGTGCCCCAATTACCTCCTTAAAGTGAAGATACCGTTTTACCATCTGCAGCAGAGGAACTTTCATTGCTGCCTGCTGCAATGGTGCTGAAGGTGCATCATTGTAAATTGTTCTTCTAGCTTGATGGAAACCTCAAGATTTCAAGCTAAATTCTTCTCCAGAGAATTAAAATCATTTTGGTTTGGCTGCTTTAGCTCTAGTTCCAGATAATCTCTCTGTCTTCAATGAGCTCTTTCCCAGCAGATGGAATGAAATACAAGCAAGAAGAAAAAAGCAAAACAGCAAGTCAAAAAATCTCTTTGGAGCCAACACTGGTAATAGAAAATTTTAAGTGCCTCTTTCTTTTCTCCCCCCAACTGTTCCACTCCTCACAATACTGGCAGTTGTTTGAGGAAAGCCCCTCAGTATTTTCACTATATGTTTCCTGTAAACACTCAACACAGCACAATATTCATTCTTTTTCCTATCAGTATTTCAACGTGGGCTTCCTTAAAAAAAGTAAAAAAAATAGAAAAAAACCTTCTGTGCCAAGCAGTCCTCCCCCACATCAGCGTGCAGTGAGGAGCAACACAAACCTGGTGGTGGTCCTCAGACATAAAGGGCTGGAGAGCTCAGTCTCAGGGTTCAGCAGACACAGCAGGGAAGGGCTTTGCTTTGCGCCTGAGCACAGTTTACACACACGATTGAGGAGCAAGCCAGAGCATTAAAGCTAAACCCGCTCAGATCTCACTTCCCTCCACGTGGCTCCTGTGCAAAGCTGCTCCTGGAGCCCCGTTCCCAGCGCAAGGCAGCAGGACCTGGAGGCGTTTTAAAAAACCTTCCTCTAAAAGCTCTGTAGAGCAAACGCACCCTTCTGTGTCTGCTCCAGCACAGCACTTCAGAGCTACCACTTTTCTGTGTTAAACTGCCCTTGCCTGGGTAAATTTTCAAATCTAGAACTTCCATGTGGGTGGTTTTCCCACTCACTAAGAGTTGGGGGTTTCTTCTCCCCTCCCTATTTTTATTCCCTATCATCTTCCTTACCAGCCAAGCTCCACTCTCACTGGCTCTCCCTCCACATCCACGGGCAGAGTGGGCTGTTCCAGCCCCAGTCTGAGGTGTAGCTCTAGACCAGGCACTGAGAACACCTTGAAGGGTGCTCCTTGAAGGGAGCTGTAAAAACTGCTCAGCCCCCTCGTACTTCCCAAGGGAGAAGCCTTGGGTTCCCCTTCTGCTTTCAGGTCGATCAATGAACCAGTAAAAACAGATACCCTGGGCCCTTGGCCATGAAATTCCACAAGGAGAAGGGAGAGGGGCATTTCTGCCAGCTTGAACCTGCAAATCGAACGGTGATTTCGAGTCGAGTTAAAAATCAGAAAGTAAGTTCAGGGCTCAATTTCGAGCTACACCAGAACAAGACATTCCCTTTTAACCCAGTGCCATAGAGAAACCTACTCAACAGCATGCAAAGCTGCAGACAGCACTCAGTAATTGTCCTGGTTCCTCTTCTCCCTGAGCTGAGGGCTGAGCACACGTAACCAGGAGCAGAGCTCTCCCCTGCTCCCCTCTGACTGTGCCCCAGACAGCACACACGGCTCCAGGGAAGATGATGCTCGAAGACAAGGAAATTTTATTCCTTCAAGAATCCAGCACACGCCACTCCCCTCTCCCCTTTGCTCCCCTTAGCAGAAAAGCGTCTGCTAACAAAATTTATCTCATGCATCAGAGGAGCAGCAGGATCCCTGCCCTTAGGCAAGGAGAGAAGGATCAGAATGGGATTTCTGTGCAAACATGAAGCGAATCCCAACTTCCCTCGCACGAGAGCAGCCCCATCCTCTGAGCTAGGCAGTTAAATATTGAAGGAAAGGCATGCAGCAGCTCCGATTATGTGGAACAAAAATTAATTGAGGGCATAAGTCTCTGGTTGGGCTCTCAATTTATTTTTTCCACAGCACATTATATGGGAGTGGGGGTAGCAATGCAGACACCTGCAGGGAAAGCAGCCCGACCCATCTGTGACAGTGATATTACCTCTTTTTATTTGTTTTTCTGGTTAGAGCTTCCATTTTTTATCAACCCTGCCACAGACAGATGTGTGGAGGCTTCCAAAACTGCATCCCTCTTCCTGACATTTTCAGCTACACATTGAGAGATCTGTAATTTGGAAAACAACAATTTTCCCTCAAAACAGGCTTTAAAATAAGGCATCGGAAAAATAAAAAAAAAGAAAGCAAACCCCAAGCGAATTTCCAACAGAATCTCAAAAACACCACTGGAAGAGCCCACACCCTTCCCTCAAGATATAAATTAAAGCCCTATTCGCGCCCGCACCCCACTCTTTTTAACAGAAATCCTTCCATTGTTTAAAGCCATTTACACATATTTTGGCCCACGGAAAAAAAATAATCCCGGGAACAGCCCTATTCTGGCACAGCAACAAGCTAGATAAGTGCCTGGATTTTCCATGTGCAGCTCCGAGGCACCTCAAGCCGTGCCAGCGTGGGATGTGTCAGCGGCAGGGCTCTTGCAGGCTCCCAGCTATCGACAGGGATGTGCCTTTCCCCGGGAATAGCCACACCGGGCATCCCACCTGCCCCTATGCAGATCTGCACCCCTAAGGCTGTGCCTTCCTACAGGGAGTTACCATCCAACGGGACTTCATTCCTCTATTTTTCATGATTTTCTGGCGTTTTGCCACCAAAAGAAAGTCCTGCCTTGCTCTTCTCTTGCCAAGGCAAAGGTGTGATTCTGTCAGCTTTACGGCACCACGCTGACAAAGCCAGTGATTGGCAGAATTTAAAAGCGTTTCCTACACACCTGACAGGAGGAATATTGATTTTGTGGGAGATTTATGAGAGGATTCTCTTCCCAACCATCTGATCCATCCATTTTAAATAGCGGCTGCATTTAATTACTGCTAACAAAATGCCTTCAACTCTAAAGCTTATGGACATTATCGAGCGTATCTATAACAATTCCAATAATCCTCAAAAGGTCTTAGCCAAATAACATAAAAAGATGCCCTCTGACCCATCCTGCATCCATCAGGGAGCCCGTACGGATACTCAGGGTAGTGTTACCCTCCTGCCTCTGCTGTGCAGGGACCAGCGGGGTGCCCACAGGCTCTGCTGGGAGACTAAAGAGGTGAGACATTGGGAAAAATTAATTATCCACACTACAGTGTGGGATGCTTTGTTCCAGACAGCTCAGACATCTGGATTTGTTGTCTAGGGCTCAGCCCTTATACCTTGGTGAACTCCACAATGACTTGTTGACCTGCTAAAAGAAATTCATCCTCCAGTGCTCCTAGACTTTGCAGGTCAAGGCTAGCCACCAGCATGCAAGAAGGGGGCCCTGAGGCTGCTGATCCAACACTTACAGACCGGGTCAGGCCTCCTGCAGCACCCTATAGCTGCTACAGGGTACCAGGGCCAGCCCTTTCACAGCAGCAGCCACCACCAGCACGCCCAGCTCGGGGCAATCCAGGCTGTTTTCCCTGGAAGCTTGCAGGAATATTACAAGAGCATCTTCTATGAAGTGGAACCACAATACTTGAAGAGGACAAAGGCTCCTTAAGATGCAGATGAGCAGAAAGCCTGCACAGGAAAAGCAGCTCCAGCACCGCCTCACTTCCACCTCTGCCCGAGCCCCGCTCCAGAGGAACTCGCCTTATCTCACATGCAAGCCATGAGATTGAAACGAAATGTTTTGCTAGCAGAATGCTAACAAAACGTTAGCACAGCTCTCTGTGGTGCCGGCATCGCCAGTTTCAGTCTGAAATCAGATTCTGGGAGCAGCTTGCCACTGCCTTGCTGGCGAGGCAGATTTTCTGTTTCTGAAGAACCTTATTTTTAGGCGCAGCTATCAACCAGCACGTCACCATACATGCCCTACTTTCTGTGTTTTCTGCATCTCCTCTTGGCCACAGTCAGGGGTGGTTGTTGGCTTGACTTGCTGCTCTGACAATACAATTGCTCTGACACCCAGTTTAATCAAATATTTACCACTTACTAGTTTGAAAATAGGATTTTGGATACTTTAGCTTAACCTGACTTACGAGCACGGAACCGGAATTGCTGGTACAGCTCTCCTCCTCATCAGTCCAGTTCTTACTTTGCTTCTGCCATTTCTGGGATTACCAGCACAAGGGCTCTGCTGCCACAGGCCACAGAGAACCAAGGAAAACCTTGGAAAACCTCATCCACTCACGAGCCCAACATTCAGCCATCCTTCTCTGCTGTCCCAATGTGCAAACAGCCAGACTTGTCCAGGAGAGACTCTTCCCAAAGATACCAAGATTTAAGGGCCAGAACTCAGCTGGGAAGAATGGCTGCTCCCAGGGAAGACTTTCTGGAGGGCTCCCTGGGCAGAGGTGCCAACCCTGCCATTCAGTATGTACCTCACTCGAACGTTTGTTCTGAGAAGAAGTGTTATTTGGATGGCAGAAAAACCACTGTCTAAGTCATATTCATGTAGCAGGGGCACCTTAAAGCCCGAAATCTGATCTGATCAGCAGATGGTGGGGATGGCCCTTCTGCATCCCACTGACAGACCTCCAGCACTGCTCCCACCCGCTGCTTTGGGGGGTTAAGCAAGGCAGCAAGCAAAGCCCACCCGGTACAAAACGCACTTAACTTCATGTACCAGATGAACTCTTGCTCGAGACCTCACTAATAAAAAGCCAAGTCCTACACAAATCCCTAAATCTCAGCTTAGCCCCACCAAGGAGAGAAAAATGAAGGTATCAATGGACACCCCACAGCCAGCACAGGGCTCTCCTGCCTTCCTTGGTCTTTCTCCTTGGATGGGTATTTGACCTCTGAGCTGCTGAGCCAGTCATCAAGCAGAATCTGTGCTCGTGAAATGCTGCCAAACTCCAACATCACCACATGGAGCCACCACCTTAGAGCAATGCCTCACGCTTGGGGTTTTCCCATACGGATCATTAAGGATGCCATGGCTGTGCCATGACATCACACGGAGCAGCTGGGACAAAATTAAGGCAACTGGTCCTGATGAGTGAAGCTGTGCATCTCCATCCTTCCCTCCTAGGCTGTCCTCTCTCCTCTCTTCCAGAAAAACCCAACCTGCAACTCCTGCCCCTGCCAGCTCAAGGGCAGAGCAGCAAGACACAGCAGACCCTCACCTCCAAAGCACGGCAAGAGCAAACTGACAAGGAAGGTCTCTTGGCAACTCAGGGTGAGAGAAAAGGAGAGGGGAATTGCTGCCGGCTTGTTTGTGTGCACGTAGGGTGGCATTTCCAACCCTGTAATTGTTGCATAATGAATTTAGCAATGGAGTTCAAGAGCTATGAATCATTCAGGCCAAGAAAGCATGAGTCAGCCCCCGAAGAATCATGAGATGTTAAAATTACATACATTTAACTTGAGCTTGACAAATCCAGAGGAGCAATGTCTCAGCACAACTCAAACCATCATGCCAATATCCCCACTGCTCCTCCCAATGGACACAAGACCAGAGAAGCACCAGAGCAGTGCCTTTGGCAACTGCAAATAATTTCCACCTGCCACCCCTGCCCAGCCCAAGCTATCAGCTCCAGCTCCAAAAAAGGCACCTGATGCTGCCTCTTAGCCAGTGCTCACACTGACTCACTGAGAAAGGTGGTGAGGCCCCAGCCAGTCTGGGAAAAGCTCTTTGCGCAATCCTGACACCGGCTGAGCACTCACTTCACTGTGTGTGACCTGCTCAGGAGCTGGATGGGGACAGGGGAGGACAGCAGAGGTGGCTGTGGGAGCTGGCAGTCAGGGTGTTGGAGCAAAGAACAGAGCTGGGGGTGGGAAAGGAGCGCAGATCTCTGCAGGGAATCGAGCATGAAACAGGGCAGGATCATGACAGGGAAGGATGCCTGAGTTAAGGATGTGTGTGGATGCAGAGAAGACTTCAGGAAAAAGAAGGTGTTTTCCTGGCTCTGTTGGGGATCCTGCTTAAGCCATGCCCTGTATTCTGCATTTACAGGGCCTGCATATATGGAAGGAAAGTTATTTTGAAGTGAGATAGGGTGTGAATTCAAAGCAGAACAACTATTCTGGGTTAACTCCCCAGGTGGCTTCTTATTCTAGAGTAGCAGTACCTTTTTCTAGTTTAATTCACAGTAAAAATAGATTAGGCCAATGGTTCTCATCTGCAGGGCCACGGTAGCTGGCCTGCTGCTTTTAGAGCATCCTTAATTGGAGCCTGGCTATGGGGACACGGGGGGCTCCGGGATGCAGATGTGGTACTCTCAATTTGGGAACATCCCATTAACTTAAACCAGGGAAGAAACAACAGCCCGCAGGAGGGTCTGCACAGCCACAGGGCTGGCCCTGCAGCAGGTGCATGGGACACACCCGGGCAGGGGAGAGCCCAGGCAGCGCTCTCTGCCCACCACAAACCCAACAGCACCGCAGAGACCCACAGCCTGCCCTGTGCACGCACCTCAGGCCTCCTCGCAAAGCCATTTTTGTTTGAGGCTCCTTTGAATTTGCCATTTATCAAGCTTCCATTTAGCCCCGTTAATCACAGGCTATCAAGCTCTTTCAAATGCAAACACGGAAATGTACCCAGCGACTGCAATTCTCCCGCTTATCCTTCTCCTGCTGGAATTATGGAGGGCTACAAAGCAGGAATGCCAACCCACCTGTCTCACGCTTTTCAACCACTTCCCATGGGATGAAATCAGCTGATTATTCTGGAAAAAAACAGACTGATCTCTTCCCCCTGCCAGCTAGCAACATTCAAGGAGAGCAAACAATGTGTTGTGTGGGAGAAAAGAGCATCCCTGTGAAAGTCAAGGGGAGAGGCAGATGGGCGGCTCCAGCACCTGCATCAGCACATGGATGCTCTCCCTGGAAGCAGGGACAGCCAAGCCACCTCTGTCAAAGGCTTTGCATTTCCTAGCTGGGCCTCTAGAGCCAGAGATCTCACAGCTCACTTAATCCCCGTCAAACGATACACCATTTGTTTGCTTTGTTTGGGTATTAAGGCTTAGCCTTCCTCAAGCTATTCATTCTTTTTCCTCAGTGCCTACGTGGCTGTTAACCCCAGTGCTGACACACTTCTGAGAGCTGCAAGGAAAAGCTCTGTCAGGAAGAGCCACATCCCTCTGCAGGTGACGTCTGTCCCAGCCAGCAGTGCCGAGTTCTGACTCAGTCCCGTGTCAGCAGCTTCACTGACAAACCCTTCCCCACTCTGCCATGAGACCCGGGGTGTTGCATTCATTCCCTCCCCTCCCAAAGTCTGACAGCTTTGCTGCTGCTCAAGCCAAGTCCAGCACTGCCCGGCAAAGCCGGAACTACCCCGACTTCAGGGGTGAGCTGCAGGTGATTCCCACCCACCATGACCTGCACCCCGTGCTCCACGCTGAGCCTGCAGCCCAGCAGCACCTGGCGTAGGAATGGGCTTTGCCTTACTCAGAGCTGGACTCAGCTTGCTGCTGGTACCACCCTGCACCTCCACCCCAGCCAGCAAAGCACCCGGGCTCCACTCTCCTTTCAGGAGCATCACCTTCAAAAAAACCCTTTACAAATACAGTATCTCTCTCTCTATGAAGAAAAACTGTGTTGGACAGTAAAAAGTGCACAGTCCACAGCTGTGCATGCCCTAAACAGGCCCTGGCAAACAGCAGGGCTGGTGTGGGCCAGCGGCAGCGCAGCAGAACGGGGCTGTCGGGTCGAATGCACAGGGCAGCGCTCGGGAAGGGGACCAGGAGACGCAAGCAGATTAATAGAAGACAGCAGATTTCTGTAAGATTGCGATAAGCCTCTTGAAACTTCCCTAAAGGATGAGCCAGCTGGCAAGACCATCCTAGGAGGTGGTCTAAGTCGACTAACAGCCCTGCAAAAACCTAACAGCTGACCCCTTTCACACGTCCCAGCTCACTCCTGCAGCTCCTTAAGCAAGGAAAGCTGAACAGGCCACACCTGGATGCTTCATCCTGGCACTCACCCGCAGTTCCAGCCCTCCTTGCAGAGAAGCCACTGGCCCTGAACTGTTTTGAACAAGCAGCGAGGTCGGGCTGACCGCAGCACCGGCAGGAGCTCGCCATCCCGCTCTCCCTGGCCGGTCACCCAGCACGTTTCACTGCCCACGAGGGGCTAATCCTGACCCGTGTCCCCACTGTCGGGGCACGAACCTGCCAGGCATCTTTGGGAAGAGGCACATCGCTCCCGGAAAGGGCTTTGCCAAACCCAGAGGGGAATGACAAGGTGGTGAGCGAGGCCCCTGCATTACGCTTTCCCTTCCTTCCTAAATTCAGCTCTGCTGGGATCCCCCCAGAGCCAAGTCCTCCAGAAACATCACACCCCAGTGAGCAGTTTTGCCATCTGAGAAGGAAGAGGAGAGGGCTTTCCACAGGGGAAGGCAAGCTTCAAGTGTTAAGATTTTTATCCTTCAAAGGACAATACCTTCAAAACCTGCTGGAGGTGGAGTGGACACCACGGCCAGGTATGGCCAAAAGAAAGAGCTCACTATGTCCCCTTGCCAGTGCCACAACAAAACCCTGTCACCGTTTGAAACTGGAGGTTTCACCTGGAGCATCTCCTTCAGGATAATGAACAGCAGCAGCCAGTTTATTTGATATCAGGCAAGTTTTTCTTCTTAGGCCAATTAGCTGCTGATATAATTTGCCCACTGAGGTCACTGAATCATCATTTAGCAGTTTCAAAAGCGATGAGATGAACTGCAGGCCAATTTCCCCCCTCCAGCTCAATGAGTGATTCAAAATGCGGTTAATGATAGTGGCTCATAAGTATCTGGCAGAGGATTTGAGATTGCAATTTATTGCCCAAAAAGAGATTGATCTCTTTCAGCCAAAGCAGCTCAGCTGGTGAAGATGTAGGATCTGATTTTGCCATCTTACTTGACAGTTGTTAAATACTCAAGAGCTGCTGAAATTAAATCAGACACAGGTAAAAGGAAAAAGGAGAAGCAGACCCAAAATCAGAGTAAGGAAGGTCACAATTAACATCCCCTTTGTCACCAGTGGGCAAGAGACCTTTTAAAGGATGGGGGAAAGAACAGAGTAATAACCAACCAGACTTTCAGCACAAATCCTGCATTTTTGTGAGTTTACATAAGATAAAAATGAGACACCCCCTCATCTACAAAAGCTTCATTATTTGTCAACCTCAGGCTCTGTAACCAGTAAACACTGGTTGATGTTTTTCTTCTTGCTGGATGAAATGTGCCTAGAGGCAACAGGCATTTTATAAATTATTAAACCAAGGGAAAATAAGGTTCCAACAAAGTGACTGCAGAAGCGATGCAGAAGCACCGAGGAGCTGGTACAATTGGTACCAGCACATTTACACAGGGTCATTTTTCCTGCAACAACCGACTCAACAACAAGACATTGTTAGAAATGCACATCCTGGACACGTGGTCTTGATGGCAAAAAGAAGATGTGATATCTCAGCATTTCATCACATCCATCACACGTATCTGAAGTTCAACACTTTAAATCTTATTTTTCTTATGAAATAGTCACTTATGTTTTCCAGTCAGAGGGAAAATAAGCTTTTTTTTTTTTAAATTCCAACCTCATGAGAGATCTCAGGACATGAAGCAAACCCCACGAAAATACTTTAATAAGAGTATTTTAATATCACCCACAGTTTTTGATCCAACCCATCGCACTGAGAAGGAAAGGAAGGAAAAAACATAAATGAGAAAGTATTCTTCACTCTCAGGATTTAATACATTACATCTTTCACAACAAACACAATCCACCACCAAACTAAGTTCTGTTCCAGCCAGAGAAAACCCTTCTGCTTTCTGCCATAACAGCACTTGGCCCTCCCATCTGTGAAAAACCACTTAACAGTAATGGCAGGGCTCAGGACTCCGGGTCACAGAAGGCTGGGTCAAGGTGAGAGCTAGGGCAGCCCAGGCAGCCGCTGCTCCCGAGGTTCCCTGAGCGTTTGTTAGGGAACAGGAGGGCTCAGAGATGGGTTTGGGGTTTTTTTTCCAGGTTTGAGAACCCTCTCCTTTCCCTGACAATTTGTGAAAAGCCACTTTTCCTGCTACTACTCTACTGCAGCTTGAAGCATCTTCCTCCTCCTCCTCGAGTGGTTATCACCGTGCAGAAAAGATCTTTTCACGATGAGCAGAGAGATAAGCATGAATTTGGTGGCTTGTCAGAGTCAACCACGAGCACCTCTACCACCACTGACACCTCAGGCCCTGGAGCTGGAGAAGGGGCTGAAGTTGAGACTGAAGTTCCCCTGCTCTGCCAGTGTTTGAAGGAGACTGTCTCCAAGGAAGCCCTTCACCCCCCACAGACACCAGCACTTGCAACCCCGATGCCATTTCAGGAATTGCGGTTGCCTGTATTTGTGCTACCTCGAGTAAATTTCTTCCACACCCCTTTCCTGCCAGAAGGGAGAGGAATTCTACGTGCACTAAGCGAAACCCACCCACGAACAGCCCAAAACATCCACATCTCCAGCGCGCTGGCTCTCGCACGATGACCCACGGTGCAAACGGCGCTTCAACACGAGCCGCGAGAGCTCCGCGGAGTCGGAACTGCCTCGAGAGGGGGAACCGCGTCCTCACCCATGTGCCACGGTAAGGTCGCCGGGCTGAGCCGGTGCCGGGCTGCCCGGGGAGGGCAGCGGCTCCCGCAGCCCGGTCCGGGGCCGGAGTTACCCAAACTCCGCGGTGACTGCGGCGGGGACCGCAC